>VZRW01010856.1:123994-214504 GCA_013398125.1 Aegotheles bennettii | reverse complement strand
CCTCTGGTCAACCTCTACAGTCAAGAAACTCCCTCCTTTCCCCCTCAACTCTTTCTAGGCTACTAAAGTTTATACCAGAGCCATCCACTGGTTACTGAACACTTTCCAACACTTCAGGTTTGTAAGTTTTTTCTCCTCTTTATAAAGGGCACTGTAATTCTGTCGGGCCTCAGATGGATTTTCAACGTCAATCTGAGGTCAAGTGTGTGAATCTCAAAACAAGGTCAGGACACATCTGGAGGGCTGTGCATTACTGTCCTTCCCTATTAAAAAACAGCAACAACAACAACTACTTAGGAGTTCCTGGGGCTGAGCCTGGCAGTGGAAACAGATGGATCACACTTCAGGATTTAATTTTCAGATGTAATTCCCCCATGCAGATGAATGGTTGGCACGATTTATGATCTTAAAACAGGTAAATTTTTTGACAAGTCATATTCTGTTCTAAGATATACAAGTCATCATAAAATGTTGTGATAGCTTCTTGTCTGTGACATTCTACTATGGATCACAAACTCTATCTGATGCAATATCTCTATTGGAATAAAATCACAGAACTCCACTGACTGAGGCGTGGCTGTGACAATCTGAATAGGTGCTGACCTGGCTGTTCACTTTTCACCCAAGTTTGCCTGCTTTTACCCTTTAGAGCAAGCAACAAACCAAAGTTTACCAATATTATAGCATGTTCATAGGTAACTACTAACTCTGACACATACTTGACAATGACAACTGAAAATAGGAAGAAAGAAAATAACCACACAAAGATGATTAGGTTCTAAGTGACTAGCTTACATACTTGCTTCCTTACATGTGGATCAGAAAAGTTATATATTGTTTATGAAAGAAAGCCAGTGCCTCTTAAGCATTATTCATGATAAAATTCAGCCTGCCATTCAACCACATACCAGAGTTCAGGCGAATTTAAAACCTGGGGCTTGGACAGGTTAATTGTTGAGGGGTTTTTTTCAGTTTGTTTTTTGGTTTGACTTTTTTCAGAGTTCTAGAACTATGCACGTGCCTTCAGTATGAATATGTAATAGAGAGACTGCTTGCTTAAATACATTCACCCCCCACACTCACACCTACACAGACACACAGACACACACTCCTACATGCATCATTATCATACCTAGGGGCAAGCAGAAAAAGAGAATGAATCTCTGTATGTTTGCCTGAAGAAAATGGGCTTATTTCATAAAAGCTAACAATTAATCCTGACAAGTTTTCTGCACTGTATTTCAAATCAGGTGCCTGAATGTTTTACAAAGTTTCCTCTCTCCACTTTTTCTCAATTAAAATCTTCTTCTAGACTGTGTTTTATTTACTTAAATATACATTCCCAAAAGTGGTGCAAATAGCAAATATCAGACCAACTTCCAGATTAAATGATACCTCTCTGGAATTTATAGTGATGCTATAAACCCCCTTTTGCTGCATAATCCTCACAAGGTCCTGGAAGCTAATGTATGTGCCTTGCACTTCGGTAAAATAGGTTTGGCTGTCATGCACACCTGTATAATGACTGTTGGAGAGATGAAAGCACAGATGAGACCTAAGCAGATTCTGGATCTACAATTCCCTTCCTTTTCCGCTTCAGTTTTGCAATAATTCATCTCTCCTTGACTCCATCCTGTTTTTATAGTGGCTCATGTGGAAACACAAACTATTGAAACACTCAGATCCATATCTGAAGTTGCCTACCTTTCAAGTAAACCAAGGGAAGCCAAAAAGCAAAAATAAAGAAAATGTATCCAAGAAAAAAGTATTTTTGCAGCCGGCTAAAGAAAGGATTATAATTTTGCTAACAACAAGGTCTATCAGTTGTCACTTAAAAAAAATATTTGTCAGAGAATTACCATCTGGGATATACACTTTTTAACAGTAATCAGTGTGTGAAGAATCTGTATGATCTTAACTTCCTTAAGTTTATCTAAGCACTATCGCACTCATTTTGGATTTAAGGTGAAACAAGTCTGTTCAAAGCAAGTATTACCCATTATTCTTCATTTCCTCTTATATCCGTTATTCCTTCAATTAGCGACATGTGTCAAAACTAGACTTAATGATAGATAATCTTCAAGCAATGTCTGTTAATTTTATCTATCTGTTTCTGGATCAAGATAGAGAGCAGGGAACTCCCCACTAGCTAGTATATCCTTCAAGCTCAAAGGCTGAAAAACAAAATACAAGAAGAAACAGACTCAGCTGAGGTTTTCTCATTTCTGTGGGAGACAGTAGTCTGCTAATCAAGTAGTATCATGTAGTCGTCTGCTTCAGCCAGAATCAACTAGAAGGAAAAAAACCCCATCATTATGAAGTAGGAAAAAAAAACGAGTCCTATTTATTCCAATAAAGAGTGAGAAATTTGAAGCTTTCAGATATTTATTTCTTTTCCATTTTCTCCCATCTTTCCTATAAGAGGAAGAGGATTTCTAGTTTGGAGAAAGGACTAACACTTAAGGGAAATAATCCCATAGTTTTTGTTATGAAAAGGAAAGGAGCTCAAGATCTCTGGTCTGGAGATCGAAGGAACAAATAATAAAACCAAGGTAGTCACAGAACTCCTCAATCTACCATGCAGTGACCAAACAAGGATTTTTCCCCAACCCAGCATTATGAGCAACAAGTATAAATAAAATTAACAGAGCACAATCATTCCCAAATATCATTTGCAAGTCATTAGTATCAACCTGGAATAGAGACAGTCAAAGGCCCAAAGGCCTTCATAATCAAATGAATACCAAATCTGTCATCTCTGTTCATAGTAAGAGTCTGTCCTCTGCTATCTGAAAGTACTGTAAAATGTAAACATATTTGTGGTTTAGGCACATATTTCACATAAATTCAGTCATGAAAACACCTATGTGTCTGAATGTTTGCAGTGGGTGTTACAGTTTGGGAAAAAAAAATAATGAAGGGTCCACAAGACATTTATTAAAATCTAAAATGCAGATAGCATCCTCTAAGTTTTACTTCCCTTCAGAAGATATTTATTCTTATCAACAATAATATGTCACCAAGAATACACTAGACACATAGCAGCAAGGCAGGAGAGAATTGTCCTGCCCCTACTAACAGTGCAGTTTTACATTCATAAACCACACATATGCAAGTTTTTCTGAAAATAACAAGCAGCTCCAGGTACCCAATTTGTGACACTTAAAAAGAATTTGGTTTTCAAAGTGCAGGTGTTTGAAGTCTTATTGCCTCCTTCCTCCAACGCTGGCTACCTCAGAACTGAAGTGAATCCAACTTCTTATCTACCTTAAAAATTGTGCTCAGAATCACTTCAATCCCAGTTAATATGGAAAACGTTATTTGCAAGGCAAGTTGTGTATCACAATGACATCATGTAACCTTTACTCTGAAAATGACAGACACAAGATATTTCTGACCTACATGAAGTGGACTTAGACACCACACACCTCCTTCACCCCAATACCAGAAATATGCTGGAGGGTTAGAAATGCACATGGCTGCATTTAATAAAGAGTTAGAAATAAACTTGCTGAAACAGTATACCTATGCAGCATTTCCAATATGTATAATTCTCTTGAAGGACTGCAGCCATTAAGTATCTTAAGCTAAATTTCTCAGCTAGTAAAAGCTGACTCAAAGTGAGAATTAATAAATACACTCTAAAGCAGACGTCTTCTTGCCTATGAGCCCACTCAACAATTTTTCTTCCAACTGAGTAATTCCCATAAAGAACACTGTGACTTGTACTAATTAGTTAAATTGTCTCTTTCTCCCTCCCCCCCTCCCTTTGTGTTGAAGTAGTTGCTATATTGTAAAGTAATTGGTTCAGGGGTTAATCCCTAGCTTCCTTTCTGTCTCAGAGGCAAGTATATACAAATATGTCCACTCTTTAGAATGTTATCACAGTGCCCTCTCTTGTCAAAAGTAAATCAAGAGGGACTAACAACAGATAAAGGGTGTAGGATTTATTTTTTTTGTGAGTGGTGAGGGGGGAGGGAGATGTTTTGTTTTGGTTGGCTGTTTTCTGAGTGTTTTTTACACACCAGATTCAAATGTAACTTTCTCTCCGAAGACTCACTAAGCAGAGACACCTTAATGAATTTCTCAAATGTGTTGCTAAGCTGCATACAAAGAACAGACATTCAGGAAACCGACACCAGTATCACATATGTTTCATAGCATCACGTTTTATCCTTAACCCTGAAATTCAATTATTTTCTTTAAACTGGAACAATAATTATGAGATTAATCCATGCCTATGATATAAATTCACTTAATTTGTCTGCAGTTGTTTAGGCAATTATAACCTTTAGAGTGTATAAACAGTTGTAAATGCTGGTAATAATTCAAAGATTTGTGAATGGGAAATTTTAGTGTCAGTAGATCATATCAGACAAATTTAACAGGAAATTAAAATAACTACAAATGCCCATTTTCTTTTAGCACATAAAAGCAGCAGAGTTTTTAACCAAAAAGAAGACTGTTTTTTATTTGTGAATTCTGCAAGATAAACTTGCCACAATCATAACATGTAAAATGAGAAGGAAGATAGATAACATGGAGTGACACACCTGAAGGAAACAGCTCCCTTTATGGAGAAATGAGGATTTAAAGTATAGTCTTTTCCCTGGGTTTCTGTTGGAATACAGAGAGGTGGACATGATTGAAATTTGCATTTAAATGGAAATGGTTAAAGGTAAAGGCACAATGTTTAAAAAAATGAGAGTATCCATTTTTCTAAGAGGGAGGCATACTGTTATTGTATACCATTAAGGTGTCACAGAGCCTAAAAATGTTTAGAAATATTAGACACTGCTACAGAACAAAGAACAGCAAAATGCCATTTGGAAATGACTATACACTCTGAACAAATCTGACCGAATACTACATCATATACAATTGTCTTTAATGTTTTCTGCTGCCATTACCTAATGTGAGTCCTGTTCACTAAACAGTAGAAGATCTATTAGTTAGCTTTCTGCTACTTTTCAACTGCAATATAATCCAGAATCCATTCATCATTCTAACCTGGTGATTTCTGCTGGTCTTTCTCCATAGGACACCACCAGACCCTAAAATGTTTGCCTGGTACACTTTCTGAGAATGCACTGTGAATTTTAACTGTGTCACATGAAAACCTGATGTGTTTCCGTGATACCAATCAGGATATACACATTTTGTTGAAGATAACAAAATATAGGAAGCAACGAGTCATGGAATTGTTCAAATCTCGTGCTGATTGGAAAATGCCTTAGCAAATATTTGTCTGTGAATCTGAAACAGGCACAAGAAAATATTGCCAAGAGTAATGGTAGAAGGCAGCAAATTCTTCTTTGCCTTCCTTTCTCAAACAAGAAGATAGTAAATAAACCTTCCACATGTGTGGTCTCTATATTGATACATGTAGGCACAAATATACGAATATTCTATATTTGTATAAGTAGACAGTATAAAGGTGTGTGGATGTGTGTGTATCCAGACATTAAGAGATTTACTTATTAAATCATCTTATTTTAGAAGGTTTGGACATGTTCAAGCCTAACTTTTTAACCAAGTGAATAATTATGAGACTTGAAAAGATTTGGGGTTTTGACATATTTTTCATTATTATAATTTTCTGCATTTCTCTAGCCGTTTTCTCTCACCTTCTCTCACCTCTCTATCTTCTTTCTCTCACTAGTTTTACAGTGATGTTAACCCTCTACGTTAAAATAACAGTGGTGTAGCTAAAATCAGAAGGTACTGAAATATCAGTCAGCAGGATCATTTTTTATCTGGGAGAAAACAGAAAAGAACAGAACTTTATTCAATAAGGTTTCAAATAGAGCATATTTACCCCAGATCTACTAAAGGGGTAACTTTCCTGAATCCACAAAGCTGAGCTTCATTTCATTCACCTATCTTTTGTCTGTACTGATATGAAGGACTTCCCCGCTTTTCTAAGGCAGTGGCATTTTGGGCTGCTGAACTCTTTTTCAGCTGAGGGAACTGAAATCCAATGTGAGGTTAGCTCATGAGAGACAGTGCTTCTTGCACCACCAGTTCCTCCCAGTCTTCCAGAGTAATAAAAATAAAGCCATAAAAAGCTGCCCATCTGTGGTGTTCATGATAGAAATACAGGTAAATGAAGCATTTTTCCTATTGAGTGAGGAAGATTTTGAAGAACAAAATTCACCTGAATATCCTAGTCGTGAAACCAGTTTTATGGTTGTTATCTGCCAAGCCAACAGAACACATTGATAAACAACTCCAGACCATAAAGAATCACAGTACCACAGAATCAACTAGGTTGGAAAAGACCTTCAAGTCCAACCATTTCCCCAGGACTGCCAAGTCTGCCACTAAACCATGTCACTAAGGGCCTCATCTATATGATTTTTGAACACTTCTAGGGATGACTGGAACTCTACCACCTCTCTGGGAATCACAGAATCACAGAATCTAAGGGGATGGAAGGGACCTCGAAAGATCATCTAGTCCACCCCCAATGGGGGAATGGGAAGCCCATTCCAATGTCTGACAACTCTTTCAGTGAAAAAATTTTTCCTAACATCTAGTCTAAACTTCCTCTGGTGCAGCTTGAAGCCATTACGTCTTGTCCTATCACTTGGAAGAAGAGATCAGTCACCTCCTTGATCCATCCTCCTTTCAGGTAGTTATAGAGAGCAATAAGGTTGCCTCTGAGCCATCTCTTCTTCAGACTAAACAACCCCAGTTCCCTCAGTTGTTCCTCATAAGACAAGTGTTCTAGGCCCTTCGCCAGCTTAGTTGCCCTTCTTTGGACCTGATTCAGCAACTCAATATCTCTCTTGTAGTGAGGGGCCCAGAACTGAATGCAATTTACAAGAATAAATCCCTTGTCACTGAAGACAAACTTTAACTATTTCCACACTCTTCAGCAGTGTCAGTGTCAGCTGACCATTATTCCACTGTTGATAACAATGGAGATTGGTATTATACCTGAGATGAGAATTTACTCAATCTTGGATGTCTTTGGTAAGGCAGTTAGTAAAAACACAGCCAGACACAAAGGCACATGATAAAATAGTAACACCTTCGCCAGTAACTAGCCTTACATCATCATTGAACAGTCCAACGGAGGAGGGCAAGTCTTCCCTCATCTTTAACCACAGACCCAGGTGCCCAAGAGCTAAGAGGCATTTATGTCAAGACTTTGCCATTCAGGTCCCAGAAAACTAAATACAAATATGGACCATAGGTACCAATGGCAGTCAGATCAACCCCTCTATGATTAACTGTTTTGGCCCTTGCACAATTAGTTTCATTAGGACTGACCCCTCGAATAAGCCAGGCAGAGCTGTAGATTCTTAAACCAGGTCATTATTGCTAAGAAAAAAAAAAAAAGAAAAAAAAAGGGAATCATCAAGTGAATGCAGACAGATGAGCCCTTCCATAAAAGTCCACATTTTTATTTAAATATCATGCATACCCCACATGAAAAGCAACATATATCAAATATATACATCTCTACCATTAAAGATTCCTTTTTCACACACCTGTGAGTGTTTCCACTTCCCAAGACTTCAACCGTCTGCACTGCCAGGGACCAAAAATAAAATTGTAATTGAAATACAGATAAGATAGAAACCTTTAATTTACCTTCTCCCTGAGCACCAGGACTTTTCCAGCTGCATCTGATATACTTTTCTTTTTCATGCCTGGGCTGGTGCAAAATTATCTTATCTTTAGATAAAATATTTTAGGGATTTGGGGATTTTGTGTGCCTCAGGACAAAGGTCAGTGTTTGTGAGAAGATTACTGCCCTCTTTTTGAGGCAAAATTCCACCCTTATTGAAATTTCAGTGTAACAGAATAGTATGCTATTTCATTAGCATACTATCTGTAATACACTGTAGTCACTTTTACTACAGGAGTGCTTGAACATCAACAGCTGAGTGTCAAAAAGTACTGGTAATAGAAAATGAAGTGTATTTTCTCAATAAATCTACTGGTCATTTTTATTTTTTTTTTTAATTTTCTCATTGAAGTGGACCTTTTTTTTAGCACAATACAGAATTATATGCAAAACTCATTCTGGGAAAATAGGATTATGCTGTAACTTGCCTCTCTGATAACATTGGTTCTTTCAATATACATTTGTGAATCAACAAAGAATAAAACCATAAAGTACTGAGGAGAAAGGACAATAGTATGACCCCCATTCAGGACTGAAAATGAAACATTTTCTACCGAAACAGTGAATAGGTTGGAAATAAACTCCTGGAAGCAACTTTTAATGAAAATATATATCTGCAAACCTTTTCAGCTAAGCAAAATACAGACCACAGCACAGCTCTGTAAATATGGCAAAACCAGCTTTGAAGGAGTTATACTGATTTATAGTACCTGATGATGTAAATAACTGAGCTCTGCATAATTTAATATATTTCCTGAGCAATATTTTCCTAGATAATTTTTGAGAAGTCACTCCATGTCTCTCTTTATTTCTTGCTTTATAACTATAAACCTTCCTGTTGGGGGTATATCTTTTCCTCATGTGTTGAATTCTGATTAATAATATCATGGACAATACAAATTATGTTGTTACGACAAACACCAACTCCTGGTTTGAAGGGCAGGGGCAGAGGGGTTTAGTAACTCTGTTTCAGTTCACTTCATACATGTGTACAATGCTGTATCCGATCAAAACCCCCCTGCAAAGCTGTGGGAAGAACAATACTGAAACATCTAGGCTGGACTCGTTTGATTTTTCCAGGTCTCAAATCCACTGTTTCTGAGTTCTCTGCATCTTCCTGTTAGACATGGTATCAGAGGAGTGTTCCCCCTTCCCACCCCCACCCTAATTCCTCTTTAATCCAGATAATAGAAATAAGAGAAATAGAAATAATTATAAAATCTTTGAGGCAAGTATAACTATAAATTATTAATTGCTTTGAACTGTACAGCACCTAGTATAGAAAAGGTTCTTTCTTAGGTTGGGCAGTGAACCAAAACCATGGAAATCAATACATGTAACTAGTGCATGATTCCCACTAATCATGAAAGAAGAGGAAGAAATGGCTGATGCTCCAGACTGCCTAACAACACAACTTCAAGTCATAGAAAAGATGAGAACACTCAGGGTATTATAATTTTCCTGTTTGTATCTACACTCTTATTCCTGTAAATACGGACTCACATTATCACTTCCTTGTGATGTTTGACACTGAGTACTCTGATGCTAGCACCTGGATAACAAACAGCCCAGCTGTTTTAACTGCTTACAGTCCTTTCACAGCAAATCAAATTTCCTCCATTATTCACTATAGCAACTGCAACACGGGAGTAAAAATAAGAAAAAGTTTTCTGTCATAGTCTTCAGCAGATTTCCCAGACACTACTTCAGACACACTGAACAATCACTTCTGCTCAGTCTTCATACATTCCTCTTTTGACCAGGACGGAGAGGAATAGGATGGAAAGGTGTGGCTGGAGGAGCCATGCCAAAGTAGTGGAAGAAAAGAAACACTTTTCTGCTGATAGACCCATGCAATAAATGATTGTCTTCTTCAAAGACATGTAAACCACACACACACATGCCTAAATGCTTAACCTGTGTGTGTTGATTTTACAAATATTTATGCATGAAAAAAGCAAAATGTTAAAAAAAAATATGTTAGGTATGAATGATATTCTGCACTGGTTCTAGACTTTTTTGAAAATGGTGTGTTTTGACTTCAGGCTTCCACACTTTAAAGTATCATTTTACTTTTTCCCTGAACCATCTTAGAACCAGTCTTTGTTTCCTATTTATGTGCTAATGTGCTCCCTGAACAGCCAAAAAGAGTCATTGCTGATTATTTGCACTCACTGAAGACTTAGCCTGTAAATAGCTGTAAAAAGAATGAAAAAATAAAAAGGAGAGAAACAGGAGAATAGGAAAATAGATAAAGTTGGGGGAAAAGTTTATGCAGAGAACAGGAAGAAAAAAAGAAAAAAAAAACCCAAATGACAGACTATTCTTCCTCCTGCTGTTTCAGTGATAGCTATTAATGTGTTTTAAAGTCTTCCAGATTGGTCTTAAGAAATCAGTTATCCTGGTCCTTGTTTCAGTAGAAAGACCCATGGGAGCTATTAGCAGTAATCTAAGTTAATAAACTGTAAACTAACTTTTTTTTTTGAAGGAGGAAAAAACCCTACAACCTTTGACAAAATAATTGCACCAGTTATAAAACAGCCAAATGCTGGTTAACAGTCACATCAAGCCACTGAGGTGGAAAGAAGATATCCATAACCAGACCACTTCTAACAAAACTGTTTGTTTTCTCTTATTTAAAGTGTTCTTTTTTAAAAAAAGAATAATTCCTTTGCTAACCGTAAAATGTTTGAATAATGTCTGATGGTGCTTATCCACTGGCTAAAGTCTCCAGTTAAAATAAAGAGAGGATTTAGGGCTTGATTCACAAAACACTTATCTGCAACTTATAGAGCCCTTTATGTTAGAGAAGCAGGGTATTTGCATGCAAAAAGTAACTAGCACTCTGAATCCCAATATTTCCTATTCACAGAACAAAACACATGATGTGCAACTCCTCTGATATCAGCTACGGTCTCTTGCCTACATGTGTGAGAGAAAGGATAGAGTTTATACCCAAACAAGGTTGTTTTGGGCTCTAGAAAGGCAGCACCCATTGTCAAATATGTAATTTTCTTCCCTTTCAGGCAGTAATAATATTGACACGAACACAAGAGACTGCAGTAGTGACAGCTCATGGTGAGGGTATAACTGGTTCTTATGATTCAAAGAACAAGGAAATGGAGAATTGCACCTTGCAAGCAATCTTTGACCTCTGTGTCTGATTAGATCATGGAATTATATTTGTCTCACCTTGATAATTCCAGTGGAATTAACATTTTTTTGGGTTTCGTCATCTAAAAACAATCCTTTGAGAGTAAAATCAAATCTGGGTAAAAATTTCCCCTTGAATAAATTATTTTTTGGTTGTCTTAGTGCTTTACCTGATTACTCCTAATAATCTTCTGAACTTTAGCTAAGAGATAAAGATGCCTTCAGAAAAGAAACCAAAAGGCTCAGTTCTGCTTTCTACACCTCCGCTTCAAAGGAGAGTGTATTGTCATTTTGTGTTTTTTGGGAAAATCTGGATGGAGCTTGCTCACTTGGACATCTTCCACAAAGTCGTGAGAGGATAAAAGATATAGACACGAATGAAAGTCAATCCTCTAGCACAAGTAACTCCTCTTAGTACTGGTCCAGCAGCACACAGAAAACAAGAAGCTTGCAAACATCTCACCTGGAAATTCCCCTGGCATCAATGCTAGAAGGGACTGCAACAGGAAAGGTGTTATAAGGAAAAAGTTCATACCACAGGTATATTACTCCTGACATAACCTAAAAGATATGTTTAGTCTTAATCAGTTCAAGGGAAGATAAAGACTAAAACCTTTCTTGCTTTCCCATTTCACATACCCTTCTTTGTACACCTACACGAAGGCTGTACAGCCAAGCTAATTTTTCCTCCTGTGGTGTGTATTTGACCTCTGTTTGCTGGACAGCAGCTGGCCAATGTTCACCCAAGAGTTTTAAGTAGCCTTCTCAGAGAGAGAAAAACATGGGAATAATTTCTAATTGGTCACACAATGCTGGGCTGCACCCATTCTGGTATTCCTGCAATATACAACAGTTATGTAGTTACAAATCATTACACATTGTTCAGTTGATTTACTCAGTGTTTGTATTGCATCCAGAAAAATGAGACCTAGTTGCAACATGGACTTTGGAGCACTGCTAACCTAAACACCAGAGCTATATAAGTAACAAATCAAAATAGTCAAGGCCCAATGGTTCATTAAATTGTATGGAAGACCCCACTAATGTACTTGTTTAGACAAAACAAAATAAAACAAAACAAAAAAAAAAAAAAAAAAAAGAGAGAAAAAGAATCTTTACCACAGTGCATGAAAGTAAATGTATTAGAAGTATGGAGGACATGTTACTGCTACTCTGTTCAAACACCATCTGTAGTCTGTCACGTTTGACAAATCATATTGCAGTCCAGCTTAGCCTTGCTGTAACAGTTTAAATCCATGATATTGCATGGGAAAATGGTCCTTATCCACTTAAGTTTTGGTTCTATTAGGCAGCTACAATAACAAATTATTTGCACCAAGGTTCTGAGCATAGAAAGTATGTATTTATGCCCCAAATCAGGTAACAGGGCTGTTACATAATAGCCAGCTCTGCTGAGACAATCCAATCAGAACATCCCATTAGGGATATTTAATATCCAGAACAACAAATAAAGTACACTGGCCTACTCACACCCAGGGTAAAATTTGAAATCCAAATGTAGTCTGTGACAAAACTCCTACTGACTATGATGGAGTCATCATTTCACCCCAGACAGACGTGCTATGAAGGATCTATGGTGGCTTGCATGTGTTTAGGGGAAGCCAGAAACATCTGATAAACCAGGGCCCTCCACCTCCGCCTTTCATCCAGCTTGCAGATATAAGACTCCATAGAAAACCTATCAAAATCAATGGGGTCTTTAGACTGGCTGCTGCTGGGTTTGGATTAGGACTACAGAGAGAAGGCAGATCATTATTCTTCCTTATTTTAAGAGTTGCCCTTTAATATTAATTCAATACACAATGAATACTGATAAAATGCTGGTTATACATATTTCCATCTGTGGAAACACAGTTCAGACTTTGTATTGCTCTTCCTAGGGGCTGAATGTTTTGCACTTCTTGTTGACTCGGGCCATTAATGTTAAATTATCTACAAGGGCCTGTTTGTTTTTAAAACTCCCCAGCCTGCAAGTGAGCATGCCAATTTTAGACTCTGGTTTGAGAAGTCCGAAGTTTTCTATGGGGATTATTGCATTTACACATCACAGCCAATCCAAGGGTTTCTAAAGCCTTCAAACAACTGACACCATATGTCTGGGTACAATGGAATCTACAGCATTATCAGCAACAGCAAAAATGTCTCATTACACACCAAGAGCTACAAACACATAACAAGTATATTGAGTATCACGTATGCTCTTAGAGAAATTAATCAACTCAGATGCATACAAAGGGATTTCCAAAGTGCTAAAAACATATTTCAGTGAAGAAATGCACTATGCCAGGCTGTGATTTACAATATAATAAATAATCCTCCTAAAATTCACTTAACTTTCACCCTGTCTAATGTGAGGCTTCACAGATTGTACAGAATATGCTTTGTGCGACAAAACACAGAAAACAGTGTATGAGGAAAAAAAAATCCTTTTTCAGGTCAGTAAAAAATGTTCCCAGAATCCTGGCAAAATCTGCAGAATGTATTGTATTTGTATTTACTCTGTTTATGTATTTGTTTGTTTGTCACATGCCTGAAGAATTCTACCAAACATTCACCTCAGATACTTAACAGTGTCTACAAAATTATAGTTGTGTTTGCAGGAGGGGTAGGCAATACAAAGTGACGACTCACATCTAGAAATCTCGTTTTGTTTTAAAAAAAACAAAACACAAAAAGAAATAAGGGTATGAAAGCACTAGGATTATTTATTCAGTTATTATCATACAATCTGGACTAAGTCATGGGAAGAGAAATTTTTATGAGCAAGTTAAAAATAGTGAGATATAAATGGAAATAATAATTGATAATAATAAATGGCAATTAGCAGTGTTTTTCACTGCAGTATCATCTTTTATCCACAATTGCACAATTCCTTAAAGAAACAGGTTATGAATTCTGAACCCCTGAACATTTTATTCACACAAGTGAATGAATAGTTCATCCATAAAAAATGTGGACATTCCTTTGAGTAAGTGCTACCTAACATGAAATATAGGGTCCTTATCTGGCATAAAAGATGAGCCCTTAAGTATTGTTTTGAGGAGTACATATTGCTAACCCTTACAGGTGAGATGAGAAATAAAAAGGATAAATATCTTGTAGATCTGGTTACACTTTTTTCAAAAATAAGATGAGTATTAATTTGAACTGCTGTTTAAATGAAATCAAATGTTTCTTGAAACCATGTCAATTCTTAAAAATGTCAATTCATCTTTTGGAAAGTTCATCATATTTATTCTTTTTGATTCTATTTTGATTCACCAAGCTGGTAAAATGTTACTTTTAGCAATCTAAAATGACTTTCTAGAAAGTTGTGGGCTAATCAGTGACCAAAGTAAGAATAAAACAATTCACCTATAGTACAACATTGATAAATGAACTGTGAATTGTCTTTACATTTTCTTGTGGGTTTTAATTATGAAAAAGGAGTCAGGATTTCTAGTTACAGTCAGAGCAGTTCATCCTGTAACACAAGGCAAACACCTGTCTTTCTCACTGTCACCTTAAATGAGGACAGTAATAAATATATACCTTGTAAGGGTCATTTGTAAATTAAGGTACAGTTGCTTTTTAAAATTTAGCTATTAAAGAATTATTATAATTAATTACTTAGAATTTTGTTCCTATTTTACTAGTGATACCACTGATGGGAAATATGATTTGGGGTTCAAACTGACCTGACTCTTCATTTGCAAATGTGAATTAAGCAGCCAGAAAAAACTACTTGCTTTCATTTTGCAGTTTTATCTATTAAAGTTTTAATTCAAGCATTTAGGTACATCCTTATAGTCAAGCAGAATAAAAGTGAAACATAAACATGTGTTATTGTTAACCAGAGTCCAAAAGTAAAAGACTTCATTGTCTATGGGAAGTAATTTTCCAACATTTCAGACTTTTTCATGGTACAAGGCATGAAGAAAATGTCACACAAAAATACCTGTTCCCAAAAGATTTTCAGACACAATTTGCAGCATGACAAATTTAGAGTAGTTGGAATAGTTATCACAACTACAGGTACTCCTAACAGAACCAACAAATCTTTTAACATAAATTTCCTAAAGATTTCAGCATTATTTTCTTACCCATTAGCCTTCTACTGCTGTGTCTAAGCATAAATTTAATTGTTGAAGTGAAAAGTTTCTTCTATATCATTTCAGTTTGCAAACATACTACAAACTAATCTTGAAAGAAAACATCGGTTCACTCTGGTTAGGAAACCTCAGTAGAATAGTATGAACAGCACCTTATTTGTGCTCTATTAGTGGGAGATGACTTGATTTGCACACAGCAATAACAGTTTTCCTTTGATCTATTGTGAATGTCTTGGGACCAAAAAGATAAATAGCCATGTAACTCACATGACAACAAATAGGTGACAACAAAAAATTCAAGTTTGGCCCTTGACAGAGAAGGAAATGAGTACTTTTATATAGAAAGAGGTGTGTTTCTCTGCCTGCTGGGGGAAATTTCCTATTTGGTATACCTTTAGAATACGGCTGGGTTGGGTGCTTAGGGAGCTCACTGTGCCAAAAAGAAGGAGTGCACAGCTGCTCTTACTGGGCTTCAGATTCAACATGCAACATTTTTGTCTCAGCATAGAATGTGTTTGATGAACCAAATATAAGTAGAGAGCAAACACCTGCATTCCTGATGTTGAAGGAAAAGCAAAATTTAACCACAAACCTGAACCCTTTTGGTGCTAACATTTTGGAGGCAAAAACTGTTCAGTTATAATTCAATCTCCTCAAAAAAATTACTTGTTTCCAAAGCTACTTTTTGGTTCAGAAATAGAAATCTGACTTACAGAAATATTTTTGACTATGTGGAAAGAACTGGTGATCCTATACAGTGGCTTTGAATTTTAAACCATGTCATCTAAACAGCAGTGTCTCAAAAGTAGATTGTCCTTATTGCACAGGTATTTGCGGTACTGTAATTTAGAAAGCCACCCAATGAAACTGGATAACCCTGAACTTTCATTTAAGAAACTTACTCTATGGCGTAGGCAATTCTAATAAACTGTGTATATGTCAGACCCTTTGCATCCATGAAGATACCTTGTTGGTGTAAAGAGCTGACATTATTATGGGATCACAAACATTTAGTACATACCTGCCAAATTAACATTGACTTCCTTTTCATAACTCCCTAAAATGCAGGGAGGTTTTTTAGGCACTTGATACTCAAGCCCCTCTTTTTTCACGTTGTATAGCATGTTGCTCTTCATTGGTCTTCAAGTCACTGGTGGAGAAAAAGTATAAAACAGTTCTGTCTCAGTCTTCTTTCCATTAAAAAAAGGGTTGAAGTGTGAAATGGCATCATAATGGCATATGGCTACCGAACACCACTGTTATCTGGGTGACAGGTCACAGCAGGACCTGTTGTAGATGGCTGTGCTGTACGGTCTACTGAACAGGGCATGTATATATATGTTTTACAATAGATGTCCTTTAAAACAGAAATTGGTTACTGCCTTATAGCTATACTAGATTTAGACAAGCAGTTATTTACCTTACCCCTACTAACATGGCAGATATACAATTCTTTTCAGATTTGGGCCTTCGCTGCTTTCATCATTTTTGAAAACAGAACTTAAACACATTGAAAAATGCTTCCCAAGTTTGCAAGAGGATGTCAATGTTAGGTCAAACATTCTAGCATTTCATATGCATTGAAACTGCATTTAAATTGACCTTTAGAAGACACACTGGGTCCTAACTCAAGGTACTGAGTGTCCAGATCAGGGTTGTGCACTTGCAGACAGAACTATCCAACAGTTTCATAGACCATCAACCTATATGTAGTCTTTTTGACTGCTGTGACAGGTCTTGGAGAAAGGGGAGGACTGCACCCATAGAGATGAGCATGCTAACTCTGTGATGCCTGTAGACTTTCCTAAGTTCAAAAGAGACTGTAAATGGTGAAGAGTTTTTAAATAAAAGACTTTTTTATTATAAAATAATCTATTGTTTCAAGTACAATTTGCATCAGACAACCATAAGCATCAGTTCAGCTTTCTTGATTTTGCTCTGGACTTTTCAGAGACTATGTGAACTCTTGGGAGGTCACATTCTTCCATGAAAAAGACCTGAAAACCACTTAAAAAACTTCTCAATATTTGACCTTTCTTTCTTTTTTATGCTGCACAATGGAATTATTTCTGGTATCTTGATATGTTGTGGATGGGAAACAGTTTCCTGTCTGCTCTACACAAAAGTAATTGCTTCCAGTGGATTTCTGGATATGTAACTGAGGTAAAGACTGCAAAGTTATCCATTAGATTGTCATTGTGAGAGATTTCTTCATGTATTACACTTCATTTGACTTAATTTCATTTTTTCTTATAACTGCTTCCTTCTTCAGGCTACACTGGAGTGTTGCAATCTTTACTGGAATCTTAATCAAAGTCCATTGTTTATTTGATTCTCTACTTGTATATTTGCATTTTTTCTAGAAAACTTAAAAAACACCTATTCTATTTTTAAAACAATATTCAATGCTCATGATACTTAAGTATTACCCTTTAATGCTTGGCTCAGCATTCTTCACCCTCTGTCACAAGTGAGACGGATTAAACAACAGCCCACACAGTTTATTTTGGACACTGGGTTTATTTAATAACCAACAGGATTAGGACTTTTACCCAACTTTATTATCTCACACCCTTGTTTATAAACTTTCCCAGCATTACATTTGCTAAAATTTGACTTCTCTTCTGATCAGGAATCACTGCTGATCTGAAAGGGTTGAACAGAAAGTGGTGTTGGTCAGTGCTTGTCTGTGGGCATCCCTTGGCATTTGTTTTCATCTTCTTGATCTGACAGGTCTACCCCACTTCTAGGATCCTTCCTCCAGCCTTCTTCTTTCAAGACTCCCTTCTTTCTGAGATCACTTCTTTTCAGGAACCTTTTGTTTTGCTACCAGATCTTCTTTCTGGTGCCCAAGCCTCCCATTTTCTCTGTATATATAGTCTGCATGCAGAAGCCCAACAGATGAGCAGACACCCACTTGGTAGTTTTTTTTTCATTCTTCTTTATTAACTGGGGTATCCAAGATGGACCACTTTTATTTAGTCTACGTGTTACCAAGATTTACAATCAGCTCATACAGGTTCCAGCCAGAAAGTAGAAGGTTTCTGTTTGAGAGTTCAACAGGTCAGGTTCAGACATTCACTCACACAACCACTCATGCACCCAATTATCTGTTGCCTGTTAACATTCATAATTTAAGCTTTTCTATTTTTTTTTCACCTACATGCCATTATTCCATGCTTTTTGCTGACTTTTTCTGCATTGCAGTACATAGGAATGGTGGGATTTAGAGTCAACTGGTTAAGCCTGACATTGCATGGTCCAGAGCATTGTCCCCACCTGATTTTGTCAGAGAATGCTATTCAGAAGACCTTAACAAAGCAGAATCACTGATTCAGGAAACACAGAACTCGAGGTGGGGCTGCCCTAGTCACCACAGACCTGCCTGTAGCAATGCAGGTGCAAAACGAAGCCTGCAGTCCTCAACCTTGCCAGCTATCCTGTGACAAGTGGAGGACTTGACCCACTACATTTCAAAACCTGCTGAGTAAAGCAATTGAAGTTTATTCCGTGGTAAAACAAGCTAGAAGGACTTGTATGAATGGGGGTTCATACCAATGTAACTATGAACTGTAATTGCAGAATTGAGTCCTAAGCTACATTTCAGTGATGATCGCTTGAGGAGAAATTTGCAAATGTTAATATTGCATTTACTAACTGAAAGATCATGTGAAAAGGTAAGACAAAAGAAGGGGAAAAATACCAAGACACATGTTTACTTTTCTGATCATGGTTAAGTAGCAACGCCCAAGGTACAAAACAACAAAACCACACAGAGTCGCCTTTATCTGAACAAATAACTTCATATAGGTCTGCGGTCAAAGCCCACAGGGGCCTTATTGTAAAGCTCAGTAAGAAAAAATATTCATGTTTTTGATGTCTAACATTCTTACTACATAACATTTCAGGATTTTTTTTTTTTTCTGCAGTAGTGTTCACAATCTTCACTAATATTCCTTTTGGTCAAAGCTGAAAAGAAGGGAGAAAAAAAATGAAATAGAGCACCATGGAGAGAAACTTAAATGGAATGGGACATAAAAATTCAAGACATCTATGTTTGATGCCATCATTTAAAAAAAAAATAAAAAGAGAGAGGAGGCAGAGAGGGATGACAAAGTGAAAAAAAAATGCAACAACTCTTTTATGTGAAGATTACATTTAAAAATAACCAACTAACAGTCTGCACTTTTCAAAAGACTGACGTCCTGAAACGCATTTAGATTGATGCAGCCTGAGCTTGAAGTTCTCTTGCTGAGTAAACAGTCAAGTGTTCTTAATAGGAATTGCAGTTTCTCGACATCTGTTGGGGAAAAGGGAATGTGAAACAACAATTTAGATTGAGATTGGTTTTGTTAAATGCATTTAAATTCCAAGATTAGTGGTGTTCTTTCTTTTTCAATTAGCATTTACTTGCAGAAAGGTTACAGATGAAGGGAGTTCTTTGGGGGAGGGGGGTTAGCTCCCAGGGCAGTACAGAATGCACTAAAAAGCGTAACACAGACTAGCATAGGACTTTAACATAAACTTACAACTTATGCAAAAGTGAATGCCTTCGAAAAGCACTGTGAAGGAGCAAAATATCTAAAAAACAATAACCGTGACTTCACTTTCTTGAGCTCCTAAGAAGCAAGCTGGAATTCATACATGAAAAAATATTATTATTGCCTTTCAAAGGAATTTTCCAGCCCATTCATTCTGCAATTCCCCATGCTGATTAGATGGTGAGAGGACTGTGACTTCTTAGGGGTCACAGAAAGGTAAAAAGAAATGAAGGCTGTAACAAATGTCCTACCTGCTTTGCTGCTTTTGAAAAAACAAACTCTCTTTATGAGTTTTTGTCAAGGAAGATACTTTTAGCCCAGTGAAACAGTTGTTGCTGTTTTGGGCAAACTGGAATAATAAAACCTGGAATGTTCTGAATTGTCTTGCCCTGTTTCTCTCTGGAATGTATGTCAGGGCTTGACCCATCATTCCAGTCTGAGGCTGTTGCAACAACTCTGATTTCAGTGTAAAGATGAAGTGATGAAGAATACTACCAAATCTGTACCATGCGAGGATATTTTCCCCCCAGGTATTATACTGTTTTCAGCATATGGATTTCAACTAATTCCATCCTTTATATACGTAGAACTCATGACTGTGCTATGTTGCTTTGGCTTTTTGTTATCACCGTTTGTTCTTTTGAATGCCTGGAAACAGGATGTTTCAGTTTCTTTTCTTCATTTGGAGCATTTTGGTTTATTCTTTTCTTTTGTAATCCTAGAAATACACATTATTCCTTAGTCACTGACAACGCCCTCACAGTTAGACAGAGATTATTCAGTCCCTGCCTGAATAAAAAGAGATGCAGAACAAGATAAACCTCAAACCATTTGGAAAAACAAAGAAAACTAAGAACTGCATATATGCATTGTTTTTCTATCACTACAAATGCAACAATGTTGTAAACTGTTATTCCAAAGAACTTGTAAGTAAATGGAAAGAGTCTTGTTGGCTTTGCTGTATAAGAGCACGAAACATCATGAGAGGCAACACACGTGTTAACAACAGTACAATGTGTTTGGTGTTCTCTCTGCTGGCAAAGCAATGCCAGCTTACAGGAGTTTTGTTTAAATCTCTCTCTGGACACTTAAAACTAGCTGAGATTGATTGCACTATTTATTGATCTCATTTATATTGTCTTGGAGATTTCAACCTAATGCTAATCTGATGAAGTGCAGATGAAGTAGGCTGTGGTGGTTAGCACTGTGTACTTTATTGCACAAAGCTGTTAAAGGACCAGTGTGAACAGAAAGTATGAACAAATGAATACACAATTGACCCTGTGGAATATTTAATTCTCTAACCACAAGTAGACTTGATCACAAGAGACTTTACAGGAAACTGGGCTCTGGACTCTTGATCTTTCAGAGGAAGAATCCCCCACTTCTTCCTTTCCTTCTTCTCAGAAACCTTCACTTTTTTCTTTATCTGTTTCACCTTGTAAAACACACATAATTAACAGGCATGTCCTCTACTTTCTGCAGAGGCTTCCAGTAGGCCTCCCCATCATACATAAATGACACTTGGCCTGCCGTCTCATTTTGGTATTTTAGAGCTATGCTTACGGTGTAATAGCCTGGTTAACTACTCAAAGCCAGGGGTGTTCCATGGACAACAGGAGCAATTTTATTGATGGCAGTGGAGTCATAACAGTTTATACCATTTGAGGACCAGGTACACAGAGCAGTGTTTGTTTTGGAAGAAACAAATTGATTTAAGTAACTAGAACTTTTCTTCAGCAGCAACCTTGATCCACACTTTGGGATGCTTGATCTCTTTCCTTATCTTTTATCTCTTCTCACACAAAATAAAGGTTTAGTTAGACAAGTTTTATTCCTGTAGCTAGTTCCACTATTGCTAGAAGAATTATTTCATATAAATAAAGGCTGGAAGCTCATCTCTTCAAATATTTTGTTCAATACAGGTAACTAAGTCAGGTAACTTGCTAAAAATCAAATTTCACAAAAAATGGAACCTGACAAGTCCTCTGTGTTTGCTTTAAGTAGAACTACTCTGTCTCCTATTTAAAAAAAGACAATAAAGCTTCAGGTAGGGGATGGGCTGAGTATTTCATTTCCAGGTAAAGAGAAGTGTTAAATAAACTGTAACACATCAGCTGTATCTCTAGGAGGTGCTAGGTCACAGATACAATGCTCTAACACACACTTGTTCCCAACTTCTATCCTGTCCTGGGTGCAATATGTATTTATATCAGCAGAAAACCATAATGTACCATAAGTCTGCCTAGCTATGCACACTGTAGGAAAAAGGCAATCCCTGGTTCTACCCATTTTCCTGCCATGGAACAGACAATGTAGGCAGTTGGCCATCACAAAAAGGACATTTACTGCTTCAGATCAGGTTAGTTCACCCATCATTTTAAAACAAACTTTTACTAAGGTCTTTGGGTTGGATGAACATGTTCAAGACACAGTCCAGTCTATAGAAATACTGCATTTTACATTGTGCTCAAACACACTGTGAATGATCTGAAGATCTAGATACACATTGTCAGATAAATATTACTGTGAAGCAACTTATCTGGGAGGGATTAGGTAGCAGCATGGCACGTTATACTACTTGGAAAAGGACAGTGAGCAGTTTTGTATTTCTTCCTGCCTGGGGACTAGCTGAGACCCAGTGATGTTCCTGCAGCTGGGAAAGGACATGTTGTTGAACACAAAGTATTTTTACCAGTAGCTACAAGGATCAGGTCCTGATCAGATCAACTTTATGCTTTTTAGACATATGGGCACTCCTTCCAGGAGAAGTTACCTGTGTGCAAAGATGCTTAACTTTTTTCCATCTGGTGGCTCAAAATCGCAGAATCACAGAATCACAGAATCTAAGGGGTTGGAAGGGACCTCGAAAGATCATCTAGTCCACCCCCCCTGCCAGAGCAGGGTCACCTAGAGTACATCACACAGGAACGCATCCAGGCGGGTTTTGAATATCTCCAGTGAAGGAGACTCCACAACCTCTCTGGGCAGCCTGTTCCAGTGCTCTGTCACTCGCACAGTGAAAAAGTTTTTCCTGATATTTACATGGAACCTCCTATGCTCCAGTTTAAAACCATTGCCCCTTGTCCTATCATTAGTCATTACTGACAAAAGCCTGGCTCCATCATCCTGACACTCACCCTTTACATATTTGTAAACATGGATGAGGTCACCCCTCAGCCTCCTTTTCTCCAAGCTAAAGAGACCCAGCTCCCTCAGCCTCTCCTCATAAGGGAGATGTTCCACTCCCTTCATCATCTTAGTGGCTCTGCGCTGGACTCTCTCAAGCAGTTCCATGTCTTTTTTGAAATGTGGGGCCCAGAACTGGACACAAAAAGGATGAAATGTAAAGCATTAACAGAGGAAAAACAATTTTCCATGTAAAGGAGGAGCTGTGATACGATGGATTGTGTTTTCTTACACAGATTCCACTCAGATGAACTGAAAGGAAATACAGAGAGAGATGCTTGACTAGAAGAGGTTGAGGAGGCAGAAAACTAAACCTGAATGAATATGGGCCTTGAATTTGTACAAGTTGTCCTCTTTAGTTTCCTTGGGCCTGAATTTATTGTATATTAAAGGCTTTAATCAAATGCTCTGGGTCATATGAATGTATTTTTAATGATTTTATGGTGTGGCATGTTCTAAGCAAAAAGTGTCATCCCACATATATCACATTTGTCTAAATTTGCATTCCCCAGATGGCCACATTTTTTGACTTTGTGAAGTTAACTGTCTCTCCCTGCTTCCAGCCAATCAGGGTTTGCTAGAGGATCAAGAAAAGTGAACCCTTCATTGTTTCATCTACTACCCAAACTCAAAATCTCTTGACACCAGCACCCCAAATGTCAGTGCCAGATTAGCACAGAAAGTTCCTGGTCCAAATTCTGTTTTCATTTTTTACAAGTTCCATTAAATTCAAAAATATTTTACCTGTGAACATGCAGACTTCTTTTGCTATCATGTTATTTGCAACCTCTAATATTAATCCCATTTAGGAGTTAAAAAAACCCATTTCACACCTGCTGAACAAACTAACTTTCCAGATATTATTCCAAATACACTCATTTGTACTTACGTGATCCAGAACCCGACAAAAGTACTCAATTCCTTGCATCTTAAGAAACTAAACTTTAAATAACTTTCAGGGGAATATATTTTTTTTCATGTTCTTCTAAGACTGCTCTTTGCAGCTATTAATCTTTATTAATTAAAAAATCACAAAATTCAATCAAATTCCTTTCCTTTAAAACATGATAAAGATAAAAAGAACAACAAAATGCCCACAGTTCAGGTAGCTGTCAATTCCTTTTCTAGTAAGTGTTTAATCACTGATTTTTTTTTAAGTCCAAGTGTAATACTATGGGAATTTAATCATCATTTCTATTAGTACAACTGCTTGAGAGGGTCTTGAAGACATTTCCTTTCACTTTAGTTTGCCCTGTGGATAAGTAGAGCACTTTGATTCTGTATTGATTTGTCCTTTACTGCAGTGATCACCTTTCATTTTCAAGCATTCACCTTCCATTCATGAGCATTAAATCTCTATTTAAAAGAAATAATAGAACTGGAATGGTGGCTCAATAGGGCAATGATCAGTGGAAGAACCCAGATGACTTTATCTGGGTCAGAACTTTATTTCATTAGGTTGAATAGTGATTTCTTGCTTTCCCTTTCTCTTTCTCTTGGGCGGTGACAGTCCTTCCCTCTCCCTGAGGATGTGAAGACTAGCTGCCTTGAGATAAGAGAAAAAGAAGGGAAAGAGAGTGCATTTATAAAGGACACTGGTCTACACGTGCAGTTTGCAGCATATAAAAGCCCCCTGTGTGTGAATATGGGCTAACACATCAGCACATGTCTGTTTTGAAATGAAGAGCAGCAGGTACATTTTGACACAAATTCAAATCAAACGTGTGCCTTTGATATCATACTGGCAAAACTCGATCATATGCTTTGCTAATCGAGTGTGCCGAGTCTCCTATGCTTATGTTTTTTGGAATTAAATTGCTTGACTGTGCTTTGCTCTGTAAAATGTGTAAATGTGTAAATTATGTCAGGACAGATTGCAAATGCCAGTTGAAGAAATAAAAAATATGCTGCACTCATTGTAAAGAATGCAGGGGTGTGGCCTGGAAGATGGTGAGAAGGGGTTAATGCCTCCTAGCAAAATTCCTGGAAGAAACAGATTGATTTATTAACTGTTATTTGTATTACTAGTATTAACAGCTTGATGAAGAAACACCAGAAAACCCAGAAAACCCTATTCAGGACTTAAAGCTGGCAAGACTGCACTCTATCAAGAAAAGTAGAGCCATTGTTTCCACCTGGAAGAGTCTGTTTCACTAGAGTCAGGATGGAATAAGCAAGTGGAGTGAGCAAAGGCAGAGTGTCCGAGTGAAAATGGCGTGGAGTTACATGTTGGCCCTGTTTCAAAAGAGCACTTAAATAAGAACTTAAGACCAACTCTCTAAGAAAAACACTTAAGCAGAAGCTTATGCACAGTAATCAACAGGAATGTGCCCTTGAAATACGGCCAATATATGCAGCTTGCTTGACACATTATATTTACATATATGGAATTATTTTATCATCTTTTAAAGTATTTTAATTATATTTTAAATATCCAATTAAGTCACAATTCCCTTTCCTCCCTCATTGTTTATCTCTTTTTCTCATTCTTTCTCCCTTGAAAAAATGACTTGGGATTATTCTCCAGATACTCATCTATTCTAGTTTCCTATATTATTTAAAAGGGATCCTGAAAACCAAGGTTTGTATTTGAAATCAAGGTACATGAAGATCTCAACAGATTGTTTCCTCTTTCAATGTTTGATCTTTCACATTTCAGAAAGACAACAAATTCCTGTACTCATTAAAATCAAGATCAGCAAGAATTTGTCCCAGAGTTCAGCTGTATTAGCATACAACCCACTGTGCAATGGAATCATCACCCAGGAGTGATCTTGCACCTCTTAGATGAGATTCATTTAAATAGATATCAGATGACTGTGCTGAAATAGATATGAGCTGATTGTGAGATCAATTTAAACATATGTAATTCAGAGCACTGGGAATAAATATACTGATTTTTAGAGACTCTCTTTTCTAGTCTGTTATTTGTTTAAGTGGGTCATGTTTAACCTATGGAGTTATATAATAATTTCTGTGCCTTTATTACTGAATGTTTAATATTTTAGCATCCAACATATTTTGTAGTGATGTTTGAACTTCTTGCTTTGATGGCCTGAACTTCAGAACTGTATCTTTTCAGAAAGTGGAAAAATCCTTTAAAAACGTTTTGAAAAAAAAGTATTCCAAGGAAAGGTCGTTTGCTATAAATAACTAACTCCAACTAGTTATAACCTAGTATTGCTAAATTTCTAGAAATCATAGATTTAGGTTTCTCAGGGATTATTTTTCAAACAAGAATCAGTAAGTCTCATACATGATGATTTTCCTTCCCCCTGGAGCAGAAAAAACTTACTACACAGCAAGCTTCGAGATTGGTATGGAACTGCTGAAGATCAATATTCACATGGCCACAGGTCAATTTGAGCATCTAGACATATGACTTAGTGGTCCTGTATTTGGAAACTGGGAACCACACCATATTTATAGTTATTTGCTTACCCAGTAATCTAGAATACTTATTTAATTTTAAACTTTGGAGGCTGTGGTTAGTATATGCAGATTACAATTATATAGTGTAAAAATTTCCCAAGAACTGTCCCTCTACAGCACTAAAAGCATTCATCCATGAATTTCCACAGTCTTGATACCTGAGACATTTTCATAAATTCCATGCAAGAAAATCAGAGAGAAAGAAAATATGAACACTGCAAGAAAGTCTAAAATATTGATTGTCTTAGAGCATCTTAGTGGGGAGTGCTGCAACTACTGAGATAGATTGGAACAACTACACTATTTTCACAAAATTTACAGCAACCTATAGAGAGCATCACATACCTACAACTTCAGGGGTAAAAGGAGTTTTCTATTCCCGCATGTATTTTGCTGTCTATCCAATGATCTGACTGCTTAAAGACCAGCTGCTCCTTCCCACCCAGTTAATGGGAGGAAAGAAGGGCAGTATTAAATTAAATAAAGGTAACCTGGCCCTAGCGATTTATCAGACTGCTATATATATTTAATATTTTGCCTTCAATCAAGGTAATGAAACAATCAAGCTGACTATTTTTCTGAAATAAATGATTATGTGAAAAATATTTCATCACACATTTCACAATGTCAAGTGTTTTCCTTTAACCTCTAGAATCTGATTCACATTATGGATTTGGTGATTATACACTGCCTATGTCAAAATCTCTCCAATCATTATGAAAATCTGTTTTGTTTGACTTTATATCTTAAACCTACTCTGTGGTACTGCACTCGTTTCAGTGGTTTCAGCAATTAGCTGTGGAGTTAGCTTCACTTTTCAAAAGGAATTAGACTAAGGTAATGGGAATATATGGTATAATTTTATGTCACAGAGTTAATCTGGGAGGCTATAATAGCAGCAATGTATTTGCAAAGAACAACTACTTTGGAAACACATGGTATTCTGGAACCGAACATTAGAAGTTTTGAAAAGGTTCTGACACATTTTAGGCAACCAAAAATGGTTGAAGGAGAGAATTTAAAATATAAAAGAATGGAAATTCTTTCTTGGGAAAGATTTTGAATTTTTTAACTGAATATCCTACAAATTGCAAAATCCTGTACACTTCAACATTTTCTCGAATAAAAATTCTGAGGAGGAAGAATCATATCAGTTTGGTTGAATCACTTGTTTTTTTACAGTTTTATACCATAATTATGTGATGGATTATGACAAAAAATAATATTTTTTAAAAAAATTTCACTTTTAAAATAAAGAACAGAAATATTTTCCTCCAAAAACACCATTATTTGTTGGGATTCGCACCCTTTATTTTCATGTAAGTCCACATGTCTATATATTCACCTTCTTTCACAAAGCTTTGTATTGCAATACATCATGTTTCAAAGGAAAATAATACTGTTACTTATACCTATTCCACCACAAAATACATTTTTGGAATTTTCTACCAAATTTGGCATAATATTTACTTTTGAAAATCTAACTTTTTATTTCAATGTTTAACTGGTCTCATTAGAATATTTGGCCCTTCATTCATAGGTCTAGCACCATACATTTCCTTGCAAAGTGCCATCCTGAATTGCTTGGACTAATCTAATTTACTGGTGCATTATTATTAACGAAGAATATTTACCATGTTTTGTCCCCTGATCAAAGTCATTAGTTTATGTTGACAGCCTTCAGATGGCACTGAAGGTGAGAAGAAAAAGACATATTTTTCCCCTCTTAACTATAATCCTACAGTTGTGTTTTAAAGAGAACTTGGTTCTGTTTATATGATCTTTACTGAAAGGAACTATATGGACTTCTGTGGTTTCTCACACACATTCCTATAAACGCTCCTACGGAAGACGAAACATGACACTTCCTTTGTAAAGGATCCAAGAATCCTTCCCCTAATCCATAGATTTCATATGTATGCAATCAACTTTTATTGGTTTTGTGAGGATGAAGCTTCCCTTTCCAATGTCAGCACAATACAAACTTTGACAGTGTCATTAATAAAGAGCTGCATGGCTCAGACAAACAGGGGAAGTTTATTCAAAGCCTTTGTCACAGCGCTTTCCATGATATTTGTGTAGTGTAGCCTTGCTATGGCAGACTTGCTGTGTCAGACCTCCAAATACAAACTGCTTGGAAAAAAGAAAGGTGGTGTTGTAAAATAATTACACACCACAGCTGAAAAAAGTTGAGGGTCTCCTAAATATCTTTTCCTCCTGCTAATGGTAGAAACCTTTTGGATCATGATAGTGATAGTGATTGCAAATTTTAAGGTTTGCAATTTTGAAACCTTAATGTTTTTGTTTGTAAACTCAGGTCATTATGAAACCCAGCAGGCATACAGTTTGGAAATTCAAGTGGCTTTTGGGGGTCTTTTCCCTATAACACAAGCAATTCATCCTTTCAAACTCAGAGACAGTCAGAACTATAAATATTGCAAAAGAACACCAAGATTTTTTTGGAAGCAAATATTCTGTTTGGGTATTAATCCATCCAGATCTCCAAATAAAAATACCAGGCACTGGTTAGCGTTTCTCAGCAAATGGTCGTTTGAATCATAAGCCAATAAAAAATGAAACAAAGAATCACTTCTGCTTTCCAATAGAGCACACTATTTTCCTTTCACAATCATTAGGATTTTATAGCTGTTCTTACTAAATACCAACTACATTCAGGTAAGAAAAATATCTTCAATAGTATTCTCTTCTCCACTGAAAAGTAATATTAATTGTAAAGGGTCTTGCATGAATAATTATGCAAAAGTCAATTTAAAAAAAGTGTATTTTTTGCACAAATGTTTCTAAATTATGCTGTCTTGTTTTTAACTTTTTTTGTTCTAAAGATCATAGATTTTATGGGTAATGGCTTCACCAGTGCACTTAATGTACTTAATATGCGTGGCTTCACCAGTGCACAAAGCTGATGTTAATTTGCAGGCTTTTTTGTGAATATTTTGTAAAAAATGGTGCTTCACCTCAGAAACTTTTGTGGAAATATTAGTTTATTTAATAAGTGGATAACTATATAGACTACTGTAAGTACATGTCATTAATATTTTTTTTCTATTTTTTTTTTTTTCATTTCCTTCCACCCTCAACTAAAACCCCTTTCTAGGAAGAAAAATAGCAAACCCAAATGAATCTTGGTTCTAGAAACTGCAATTCTCGAATTATATATTTTAACATATTTTTCCTCTTTTTATTAAAAATAAGTAAGAAAATAAAAAGTAAGTAAGAAAATAACTTTCATGTGAAATTATAAAATCCTAGAATAATTTAGGTTGGAAGTGGTGTTTGAAAGTCATTCAACCTCCAACACTAATCAGGGCTGACTTTCAAGCTAGACCAGGTTATTCAGGACATTTTCCAGGCAAGTGTGAAAATCCCTAAGGACAGAAAACCCAGGGCCTCTCAGACACTGTTTGAGTGCTTAACCACTTCCATTGTGAAAACTTTTTTCTTCATATTCAATGGAATTTCTTGCGGTAAGTTGTGACCTCTCATCCATTTGTTTCTCATCCTTTTGCTGTAACTCTCTAAGACTGACTTTGTCTTTTTTGTAACTCCTTTAGCTGCACCTGAGCTGCACGTGTACTGCAGTTGGATTCCCTCTTTAGCTTTTTCTTCTCCAGGCTAAACAAACAAATTTCAGTCAACCTCTCTTCAGTCACTGTCAGCTCCATCCCCTTAATCAGCTGAGTGACCCTCCACAGGTCTCTCCTCACCTTGACAGATCCTGTACTGGATCCTCAAAAGATGGACTCTGCCCCAGATGTGATCTCCTAAGTACCGAGTAGAGGGGAATAATTACTTCCATGGGCCTGCTGGCTATATCTTGCTCACACAGTCTGTGTTTACTCTTCTCTGCTGTGAGGGCATACAGCTGATTTGTGTTCAGCTCATCATCCACCAAGACACACAAGTCCATTTTGGAAGCATTGTTTCCTACTCAGTCTGTCAGCACTTCAGCCTGGAGTTGTTCTCAAGCAGGAGTAGGACTTTGCCTATACCATTCATTGTCTCAAACAGCCCCTCAATTTTGTGTCATCATGATTGATGAGAGTGACCTTCATTTCACCATCAAAGTCATTTGTTGTCCCCAGAACTGGCTGCTCAGGAATCAGCTGCCAATTAGAATTCAAACTGTTGATCATTATCCTTTAAGGATGTTCACCCATCCAACTTTGCTCCCACTTACCCTGTTCAAATAACCCCAATTTCAATATAAGGGTACCACGGTAGACAGTGTTTAGAACTTTTCTGAAGGCAAGGTGAACAACATACACTGCTTTCCCTTTATCCAGAGACCCACTCTTCACTTCCTAATAGTCAGGTTTCTTGAACACAACTTGCCCATGGTAAAGTCATGCTGGCTGTTCCAAACACTTCCTTGTTTTCCATGTACCTAAAAATATCTTCCATGAGGACTTGCTTCATAGTCTTAACTAGGATTAAAGTGAAGCTGATCAGCCTGCAGTTACCCAGATTCTTTTTTTGAAGATAGGCATGATATTTGCCATTTTCCAGTCATCAGGGACCTCCCTACATCGTCACAACCTTTATAAGACGATTGAGAGCAGCCTCACAGTAACACTTGCCATATTTCATTTAGCTGAGAAATCTGAATGAAAAAATGTTGAATGCCTCTGTAGACAGTGGCAAACAGATTCCTTGTTCAGCTTTACTGCACACTGTGATAGTACCTGCTCTGAGGATGCAGCAAGGGTACTGCATATGCAGATGCAATGAAGGTCCCAGTATTTTCCTGAAAGACTATGTTGTTCAGGGTCCTATTTTTCATGGGCAAATAAAAAACCAACCGTATCTAAACAAGATTAGAAGTCTGCCTGTTAACATCATGCAAAAAGGAAAAACCAAAAACCCAGCAATCATCCCAGAAACAGACTGGTTTTAGATTGCTTACTTGTTTTCTAAGCTTCAGAGCCTAGAAAGGAGAGATTCTTTATAAAACAGTTTTTTGACATCCAATAAGACTTTCTTTAACCACACATCATCTAAGGGGGAAGGACAAAAGAGTGCTATCCTAAAACATGTACTTCTAACTTGAAGATTTAATGTTTCCTTTCTGCAACTCCATCTTGACTGAAAATATAAACACAAGTCGCTACTGTAACTACCACACATCTTGAACGCCTGTTTCAAAATTATTAATATGCATTAATAACTCTGGCTATCTTTTTATGATTTCTTTTGTTCTTGTTGCATCTAACACTCATTTTGATAGCTTAGAATTATTTTTTTCTCTCATGAAATACTCAAGAGACTTCTTGCTGAACCATTTTCTCATTGCTAACTATTCAGAAGTTGCTACAGGTGTCACCCAGAACACTGTCATCATGATCAATTTTTAAGTTCTCATCCTCTGATGAACAGATGTAGCAAAATAAGTGAAACTCGCTGATCTCAAATATAATCTCTATAACCAGAGGACAACAAGGGACTCCACATTGTAACAACTGACTAATGATACTGAGTGTCTCATTTCAGATGTTTAAAGGTTTTACAAATTTTAGTGTGTGCAGAAACGTGGAGGTACTTCCTTTAACTAGTTAGTGTTGTGAATACAAAGCTGATAGGATTAAAATTATTTTGGCTGATTTCCACTGCTGAGACCTAGGGTTTCCTGCCCCTACCCTGGCTCTCCAGCTCAAAATGTTACTAAACTGTGGTCATGAATGATTCAGACAGTGCAAATGTCAACTAAGAGTTGCAAGAGTTTGAAACATTTAGAATTAAATTATAAACAAATTAAAAAGAAATTTAAAATGGCTATTCAATGGCTACACCTCTGGATAAATGCTTTTGAGAGTGCAAAGCACTGCAAAGTGCTTTTGCGAGTACAGATTCAGGTGTTCTTTCACACAACCAAACAAATGGAAAATACTTTACAATAGACATTGGATTTTAAAATTTTAACTTGATTTCCCCCACTTCTTTTCTTATTTATTTCTTGTACTTCATTCAGCTCTGACATTAAGACTACACTGGTCATCTTCCTGTTAGTCATGTTTCTGAGCTCTTCACCACTAACTTAATGTTATATTTGAAAGTAAAAGCGGAACTGGATAATTTGTTTTAAAAAACAAAACCTTGGTTTTACTGTTTTTTTGAAATAAATGAGAAGTTCTTTCTCTGTATATAGCTAATCCATGTTGTTTTGCATTTTAAAAATACTTTCAATTCCTGCTCTAAGAGGGGGGAGCAATATCAAAAAGGTTATGAACAACTGCAGAAGCCATTTCACTAATACTTATTAATAGAAAAGCGCAGAAGGGCATGTGGAAATATCCTTGGTCTGAGTTGAGATGTAGAAACAACAACTGACACCAGTATCTAATTAATTTGAGACTGAAATCTTACATCTGAGAGTCTTACAATCTCTTTCCAAGGAGTTAAATCCTTTTTCCATAAGCTTAACATCATAGTTCATGACGTGTCTCAAAAGTCTTTTTAAGCTGGATGTTTTTTTTCCTTGTCCAGACCTAAACTGCAGGTTTCATATTATCTGACAATATCTGTGACTCAGTATTATTAACTGTATATTTCTCACATTAGTGAAAAAAAATAAACAAACAACACCTTGCCTGAACAATTTTTCATTGCCATCAGATATCAAACAGCCTTAGTACTGCCAACTTGATCAGCATAGATTATTAATTATGATACTACTGGTACAGTTCAATTTAATCAGAAAAGAACATCAAGGAGTCCAAGAAGTAGGGTATATAATGCAATTTATCTTTGCCTTGTACTGGTAGGGATAACAATGATTTGCAAATTGCTTCAGCTACAAATACACAATTAAAAAGAGATAAATATCAAAACATATGCCACATTTTCAACTCGGAGCCAGAAGTGCAGGTCTAAATCTTAGTAGTCAGTTTTAAAATCATGAGTTAATTCTTTCCTTGATGTGCACGCTTAACTCCCATTAAAATTAATGGGGGTTACACATGCTCATCGAGGAAGAAATAGACCCCATAGTGTGTATATTCTTCAAATAATAAGGTTTTGGTAATTGCTATATTATTTGTTCATTAATTTTCAATTTATCTCATAAATGTGCTCTCTTTGTGATCTTAGGTCCAATTTTATAGAGTAATTTGTGGCTAAAGGTCTAGTGGAGCATTATCCTCTTAAAGGACATGTGGATTTATAGCACATATTGACCATGCTCTAATTCTCAAAGTTTATCACTTGCAGAATACACCAAAATAAGAGAATTTGACTCCCAGCAGCCAAATTCTCTTTCTCCCGGTGGTCCAAGGTCCTTTGAAATCACTGTGTATATTCCATTGACTTCCACCAATTTTGGAAAGGCCATTTTTCTTGAATTAGTTGGTGCTCTAAAGCAAGATTTTTACAGTGGCTGATGACATTCAGGTGCCTCAGTTCTCAGTGCCTAAGCTGAAGGTTGTTTATGAATAATATATTCCAAAGGGTAAGTATTAAACAGTTTCTGAAAAATATTTTTTTACTTTTTCATAATATTTCAGAGAATTGTGGTCATCAGGATTAGCTGATAATCTTAAAAAAATAGACATTCTGCTCCCCCAAAAGGCAACTCTTTGTTAATTTATAGCATAAGAACATTGGACCTTCTAGCATTTCCTGAATGGTAAAGTACACATTGTTCTGGACAGAGAGAAATGCAGCTGTTCTCTCCTTCAGTCTATGGGAATTTAAGATTTTAAGGTATACATAAATAATTAGTATACATTATGACCCTATTCAAAAACCTTAATTGAAAATCCTAATAGCATTAATGACAGTTTATCCGAAACTACCAACTGGACAGGTCAGAATATTCCTACCTTTACTAACATTCAGTCATACTTTACTGACAAGAGCGTTACCATGACCCTGTCAATACTTATCAGAGGGAATATGGTCGCAAATCACAATGGATTTTTGACTCACAAGCTGGTGCAGAAGCAAAGAAATACTGCCCCATTCTTCTCAGAATTCCCTGATTCCTTAGGAAACTAGAAGCTAACACAGGACAATCTAAAGACAACTGACAGCCATATATTAGTGACATAGGAAAGGACTGAACTCTACAGCCAAAAATGCCCTCTTCAACAGATAAGACTCTAGTTGGAGCATTTTACTTGATATTAATGTAGTTTGAACCATTTTTAAAGCAATCTCCAAATTCCTACAGCCTGATTTCTCATTGTCATGTTTTTGAATGCTTAAGGACAGTCATACAAGGTAAAGAATGTATTCTTTCTAGGACCCTTTAGATCTTTTTCAAGATGAAATCTTCCCTTCCTGTCTTAACTCTGTTTTTTAAAAATCCTTTCCTAGTTTTCTTACCTAGTTTTGCTATCTCAGCTACTTCCCAAATAAAGCTGCTAGTACTTATATTCTCCTCCCACTCACCTGTTTTCTTGAACTGTGCCCTTCTCACTCCCCTTCTAACACAAAATATATCTTCAGTGCCTGATTTTAGTCTTATTCAATACAAAGGAAGTACATGGACTTATCTGATGATGGAGAGTTTCCTTTATGCACATCAAAGCAAATTCACGTTCACATGGATGTGTCTGTGCTGTTTCTGTGTGCTGCATTAGCAATGTGGGTGACTGACTTGTGAAGTGATTTGCCTTTGGGTGAGGTAGCACAGATCCTATGAGCAAGTACTCATACTGGGTAACTAGAAACAAGTGACAGTGTAGAGGTCATAAAAAGATAAAGCACTTATGGTCTGTAGTTAACGTGACTCAAGAAGAATCCCACAAAATGTATCGTGTTCTGGCAGAAGTTTCCTACTTGTCAGTGTAAGTTCAAGAAAGACGCTGATGGTTAGGTTCAATGAAAGCTGAATTCATGAGATTAAAATCTGTCTTGTGATTAGCCATCAGGAAGTCAGGAGAAATTCAAGCTGTCCTGAGCAGATATTTGAGAGTAAGGAAGAGGATTTTGTAGCACCCAGTGTAGAAAGAGAATTATTATTTTACTTAAAGCTTTTAATGCACAAGTAGCAAAAAATAATTCCTAGTCCTTAAAAAAAAAAAAAAAATAGATGTTATGATTCTGGGGAAGGGTTAAGGGTTAATGAAAGTTCTTAGAGATTGGATAAGCCTATAAGAATGGCAGAACAGGAACACAACAATGAAGCAGCAGAATTTGTTCCAAAAGTAAGTTCCAGGACATTTTCAGATCAGTTAGATTTGCATGCCAGAGACTTACAGGTTTAGAGACTTGGTAACAATTACAGCTCAATGGAAGTGGTAATGTCCTGTGGTGCAGAGTAGTTTCTCAATTATATTTTTATGTGATGTATAGTTCCTCTAAACATTTTGTGTTTTAAGCAGTTTTCTATAAAGACTGAAGTATTTGCTTTTGGAGAAAGAAGATACTTTGTAACTTCATTTTTCACCTACAATGCTATTTTTAAAAAAAAAATAAATAAATACTTTTTTTTGAAAACAAAATATATTCCACCTCGGTGAAAAAATTTTATTAATAGATTTTTTACATGTCTGTCTTGGTTTTCTGGTATTTTTAATATTTCATAATTGGAAACACTACCACTCCCCAAATTAATGAAGTTGTCTAGCAGTAAAAGACAGTGTTACAGAGATTATCTGTTTATAAAGTGTTTGCACTTGAAAAGCCTACAATCTACCATTACCTGATGGCAAAACAGGGAGACAGGCACCAAGCAGGTCTGTAGATACCTTGTATTTTATATGCTTCATATATTCTAAAGGCTAACTTAGCTCCTGTCCCCCATCCCGTATGCTTCCTTCGTTAATTTCATTTCTTTAGTGTCCAGCTAGACACTGTATAAGAGAGATGGAGCATGTCCCTGTATGACCCTCACCAGGGAGTATGGTGCCTAGAAGCTCAGCACTACAACAGTCAGTGTTACACCTCGCAGCCTGCTTCTCTCACACCCACACACATGTTTGTGAATCCAGGCCCATTGCAGTGGTCTTGTGAGAAATGAGTTGACAGGTCTCAGTCTAAGTCAGAGTAGAAAGATGTGCATGCAATAAAACCCAGCACCCCTGATAGGCGATGTTTAACACCCCTATGGCCTTTTTTAAACAGGGGACCAAATGTTCTGCAAAACAATCAAGGTCTATGTTGAACAGGATTAATCTAGCTGGTTGTGGATTGTAGTTCTTTTAACATAGGTGCTAGCTTTATTTTGCTACTGTTATATACTGCAATCTTAGATAGCTCTTTAAAAAGTAGGTATTTTCATTCTGAGACAACAGAGAGCTTCATTTCTCTGTTCTGTAGATACAGACGTTCATTATCCCCATGAACAGCCTACCTGGCTTTTAAAGACAGCAGTCCAAGGAACAGTTTACAGGTTGATTAAAGTTACAAAGTCAGTGCAAATGCATGACAATGATCTAGGTTTTCAGGCCCAAAAAGGGACATTTAGACAATTCTGACACCAGCATTTCCCTTTGATCTGTATCTACAATGTATCTCTGCAGAAAATTTCTGCAGGTACAGTGTATGCTGGGGAGGCTGAATGTAGGTCAATGAGATGCACTCTGCTTTTTTAAATAAAATCTTTCTGCAGAAATTGCATGATTTCCTGTTATGACTGTAGACTTCACATAGAGTATCATATATTTGTTTTTTAAAAATGCTTTTCTATTTGTGCAAAAATTCTTCGTTTTGCTCAAGGTGCACAAAACACACACACATACACACAAGTTTCTATATATAATATACCCGTTTATGAGTAATTTCCTTTCATGTATTTTTCACTTCTAATTTGTGGCTGATGTGGCAGATCACAGGGTTTCAAGATGCCCATTCTTGAGCAGTAAATGATGTTAGCCATAAAGGTTAGACAAAGGGCTCAATCCCGAGAAGACTTGCATACCTATATCCTGTCTAACTCTCGACTTTTGATCTTCAAATCCCTAGCTCACTGTCACCTTAGCTTAGAGAGACTAAGGCCCACAAGTGCCTAGTTTAAACCAGATATCTGGGTCCCCGATTTCTGTGACCTAATGTTAATCTCTTAGCTGAGAACCCTGATGTGAATGAGGAACTGCCAGGGATTCCAAGCGCACAATGGGCACAGGCAGGTCACCCACATGCTGACCTGGCTCTGGCAGTGCCTGGCCCTCCAATTGACTGCCCAGAGACTCCAATGAAAGGAGAAATCCCAGCAAGGCCATTGTGCTGACAGTGTGGAGGACCTGTCTACCCAGCTCAGTCAGCACAGAATTCCCCCAGAATAGCTTTCCTCTCTACATCCACAGCCCTTTGGATTTCTCTAAATGCACTTACTGCATTAATTCTCAAGCAGAAAATAGCTGAAAGAAAGTGAGGTGAGCCAGAGAGAGCAAATGAACCAAGAAGAGCCAGTGTCCCTGCAGTTTTCACAACCAAGTGAATGTTTAGGCGTTTGCCAGATTTGGAACCTGGAGGAAACTGATATTCAATTAAAGATTTTTCTGACTCAGAATTCAAGTTATTAGCTGTGATTGGACAAAGGATTTGGGATTTTAGATGAAGATGGTTTTCAGAATGAAAATGAACCCCAGGAAAATGTATGCGTGAAAACACAGTCTGTGCTAGATGTGCTCCTGGATATTACATGTGAGAAACGCAGTAAGCTTGGGACAGATGAAAACATATGAAAAATAAAGGTTGAATACCTTAATGAAATGTATATATAGTCTCATGTCATCAACATCCTGATTTCTATTTCAGCCACAGAGAAAGAGAGGGGTGTCCTCATGCAGCTGGAGACATATCTTTGTTCAACAAGGTCAAGTGCAAGGTCCTGTACATGGGTCAGGGCAATCCCATGCACAAATACAGGCTGGGCAGAGAATGGGTGGAGAACAGCCCCGAGGAGAAGGACTTGGGGGTGTTGGTTGATGAAAAGCTCAACATGAGCCAGTAGTGTGCACTTGCAGCCTGGAAAGCCAACAGTATCCTGGACTGCATCAAAAGAAACATGACCAGCAGCTCAAGGAAGGTGATTCTCCCCCTCTGCTCTCATGAGATCCCACCTGGGGTACTGTGTCCAGTTCTGGAGTCCCCAGTGAAATAAGCACAGGGAGCTGTTAGAGGGAGTCCAGATGAGGGCCATGAAGATGATCAGAGGGCTGGAGCACCTCTCTTAAGAAGACAAACTGAGAGAGTTGTGGTTGTTCAGCCTCCAGAAGAGAAAGCTCCAGGGAGACCTCATAGCAGCCTTCCAGTAGCTGAAGGAGGCCTACAGGAAATCTGGAATGGGACTTTTAAAAATGGCATGAAATGATTGTACAAGGAGGAGTGGTTTCAAAATAAAAAAGGATAGATTTAAACAGGATATTGGGAGGAAATTCTTCCCTGTGAGAGTGATGAGCCACTGGCACAGGTTGCTCAGTGGAGTTGTGGCTGCCCCCTCCAGGGAAGTGTTCAGGACCAGGTTGGATGGGGCTTTGAACAACCTGGTCTAGTGGGAGGTGTCCCTGCCATGGCATGGGGGTTGGAACCAGATGATCTTTAAAGTCCCTTCCAACCCAAACCATTCTGTGTTTCTATGATTCTCTGAGCTAGTAAAAGTGGGTGTTTGGTGGCATTACTAGATGGAATTATTTCTATTATGTTTCCCTGCACTTTGAAGAATTGTGTTTCAGATGTTGTGAGTTGGGTACGTGTTGGTACTGTGGTAGGCCACAGTGCTCCTGGAAAACCACCTGGCAAGCACAGGCTCAAACTGAAATTAATGGAGTTTTGCCATTGCTCAGGTTGAAGCCAGGTTTCCAATTCTGGTGTCAAAGAGGCTCTTTCCCCTCCTCCTCTAGTTATGCTGCATGCACCGGCTGTGAGCTTAGTTTATCCCATGCCTAACACAAATATAGCAACATAGACCTTGTTACCAGAAAGCTCAATTATTGTAATACCCTCTTAGCAGAGCTTAAAGCCAGGCTGCTCAGCGCTGCTCGCTGCTTGCTCTGAGCATGGCAGCACGTGTGCTCAGCCCTGTGAGCCAGCAGGAACGTATTACAACACTCTGCATTCTTCACACTGTCTGCTTCCTAAGTGGCAGATTGATTTTAAGTTGGCCCTTTTGGATTTTAAAGCCTTAAATAATGCAGGCTCTGGATATGACTGATCCCCTTCTCTCTGAGCCCTGTCCTAATGGGGAGCTGCGTTCCCACACCACCTGCTTTTCCTGGAACCCTACTGTCACATCACAGATCTGTACCAGATTTTGACTTTTCTGCACTGAACTGCACGACGTATCTCACCCCCCATATCATTCCTTTCCCGTCAACTCTTTCCATTTATATACCACGCTCGTCCCAATGTTAACAGAGCCTCACAAAATGATCACTGCCATCTCACAAATACAGAGTAGCCAGGTTTTTGAGGGAGGTGGCTTCGAGCAAGTTAGCCAGCAATGGCTTTAAAGTACCAGGTACTCACTTTTTTCCTGCTGTAGCAAGAGAAGAGACTTAGCCCTCTCATTAGACCTGAGGTAAGCTAGGTTTCAATACCACAGGTTAGGAGCAGGCAAATAGGAAGTTAGAGCAGAGCAGCTGACTCTGTTAATCTATACTCTAATTTAACTTGCGGTAACTTGTTTGTGTAGCCATACCCTTGGGTGACTTTGGCCACTGTACTTCATTACTCTATGCCTCTTCCTCCTTCCTCTGCCTAATGGGGTTAATGATGCTTCCTTTGTAAGGCACTTGAAAATCTAGCGATAAGAAATGGAAGTTTCAGGAGTGGTATTATTAATTATCATTTATTACCCTGTCTATGCTCTAGTTGCCCCACCCATCTTTCAGTGTAGTAAGCACTCCTTGCAATTTTATTGCAGCTGTATTCTCTTCTAACAACTAATATAGTTATTTGCCCCACAGTAATTACTTTTTCTACCTCATCCTCTCTACACTTTAAAACATGTTTTCGTTTGCTTTGAATTCTAACAGAGTATGTGCTGTTTATATAACTTTGTTGTTAGTATATTTAATTTACTTTAATTACAGTTTATATTGGCATATATATAGGGGTTTTAATTAATAGAGCTATTAATAATATTAGTAATAATAATACACTGGTTTTCTCCTAATTTTAAAACATGATCCAAACATTACAAAACATGAATGCCTAAGGTTAGATAATTAACCCAAACTCAAGTTCTGGAGCAGTGAAATGCAAGCTGCTATTTGTGAATTCCACCTAGGGATTTAAGGTTTAAACTCTAGGAACCCGTGTTTTAAAATCTTCGGGTTTATGTACGAACATGGTTTTTCAGTATCGGTGTGAATGAGAGAGATTTGATAGTTGCCCTTCCTCCATCTCACCTTTACCTTTCCATCTTTAACATGAAGCGCTAATAGGGAACTCAGCAGGGGGTGAGCAGCCTGTTCCCTGAGCAGGATCCTTGGAATCACTCCATACCAGAGGATAAGAATGGAGGTTTAATACTTAAAGGCCTGATCTCTCTTCAGGTACTTGAGTTAATGGCTCTTTATACACCCCCAGCTAACAGTCAGTGGAGAGTAAGAGGCACCTCCAGGGATGATTCAGCCCACCTAAAATCTGAGTCACCCTGTAGAGGCACCCCTCTCCCCTTCAATTGGAGTGGGTGTCAATGCTTGGCAGTCAGATGTCTGCCTTCTACACCCACACTGAAATATGGGGGATCTTGGCCCGGATGCCTTTAGTTTCTTATGTCACATCTTGAGTCCTTAGAAAGATGAGACCAATGTTTACACAAAGAAGAAAAAAACAGTAATGACAGAGGTGGTTAATTTTTGTGCTATTTATCCAGCTACCTATGTTTTTGCAATACTTATGGATACTGTCCTGCTTTGATGTGCAGGGATTTACTGTTGCAGTTCCATTAACATTAGTGGGAATTGGGTGCATAGATCCAGTACATCACGATGAGAATATTTGGTAATAAATCTTTTCATGTGCATGTAGCATTGACTGGATAATTTGAAACATTTTTAAAATCCAAATAAAAATTGAGTTTTCTACTACAAGAGAAGCTACCCCTAGAGACAGATAAGTGGAATCTATCTGCACATAGTCAGACCCTGTGTGATTTCATATTGTACATAGAATGATCCTTTTTTTATCTTTATTGATTACTAGAAGAGTAATACAATTAAAGGTAGCAAAATGCTTTAAGGTTTTTGTTCTCTGGCAAAGAATCAAGAGTTCAAAGTGGGGCTTCTTTCTCATTATTAGAGAACACCCTAAGAGACAATCATTTCCAGCAATTCTGTCTTTCTCCTCCTCTGCTTTTCATTTCCTACTTTGTAATTTTGGGGATACAGAAAAAAAAACCTGTGTGTGTGTTAGCAGTAGTTAGTGATGTGCAGACACAAGAGTAAAACCTATTGTTTCTTTTTACATCCACAGATATAAAAGAAGTGCCTATCATTATTTCATTAGTGATCTGCAGCGGTATTTCCTTGCCTCTTTGGTCACATGTATTCATGTACGCACAAGCACACACAAACACACACACACATACACATGTAGACAGTCTGATGCTTGAGTTTTCTGATGGAGAACATGCCTTGATAAGAACTGCTTATGCCAGGGTTATTAATATAAGGAAATAGAAAAGACATTTAGAAACCATAGGAAAATAATTCTTTTGGTGTTTGAACTGCAGTGTTATTCAGATGTATATAACTACTGCTGGGCGGGGGAACTGCAGGAAATATGCCAAGGAAGAGAGACAAGGAGAGCCATCAACAAGACAGAGAGAAAAGACTGAAAATGCTTTTGTTTGCAGACTTGGCTGGTTGACTTGACTTGAAAATAATAATAGGTCCCCGTTCTCTTTCATAAGCCCCCTCCTCTGATTCATCAGATATAACATAATTGATTTTCACAGGAGATGGATTTGGAATATGTATCTTGCTTGTTGCCATTGTTTATGTTTACACAGTACATTTACTGCTAGAGGAGTTTTGCTCCTCCTTTACTCATTGCCCTATTACAAACCCCTATTGCTTTTCCAGCTGCCACCAATTCTTTTCTTTTTACCTCATTCTTCACACAGAGAGATGAAGAAAGGAGGAACTGTACTGTTTTGGGGACCATGGCAGGCTGGGGATCTTACAGGTTATGACATTTTGCTTGATGCAGGAAACTCTCTACTTATATTTTCCCATGGACTTCTTTCAGAGAGTGGAGCTTGTGTTCCTTCCCTGTTGTATTTCTCCCTCTGTGGAGAGCCAAAACCAGCAGGCAGCAAGAGAAGAAATCCCCACACCTGGCACAGGGCTCCCAATAGAAGGTCATAAATTTTGCTGACTGCTCACTTCAATGGGGCACCTTTGGACAAAAAGATGATAACTGACTAGGGCAAAACATTTTTTCAAGTCTGAACACTGTGAGGGAGGGCATTATGCAGCAGATCACCTCACAGGGCTGATCAGGGGTTGCCAGACCCAGGGGTGCTAAGGAGACTCATGGGGAACATCTGACAGGCATCAGGAAGCAGTTTTGAGAAGAACAACAGTCTAGATATTTCCTTAACAATAACACACAGCCATGAGGCTAGCAAGAGATAACTATGGGGAAAGGAGTAACAGGAAAGAGAGAAAAAAAGTGTAAAGAAGACAGAGAGAAGGAGTCCATCTGGGGGCTAGGGAAGAAAGATCAACAAAGCCTAATGGCAAGTGGGTGGCTAGGATGATATGTTTTAGCAGAGTTGGCATTATTTTTAAAGTACTCCTGAAGTTTTTATGGCTCTGGGCCCCTATTTCATCTTAATTCATCCTTGGGGATAAAGACTCAGCTGGATGGATCTCAATCACTCTCTTCCCTTTCTCACCCCTTGTCATCATGTTCTCTTCCTTCAGTACATTTTCACCATGGTTAGAAATTCTGACTCTCACTCCCCTTCCCAAGCGACTACCGTGGCGCCCTTTGGAAGGTGCGCGGTGCCCCGACTCCCACGGAGTCGAGTTCCATTGGAACTGCTGGTAGTGCATTCATCAGCCATCTGTCATTGCAGCTGCTTGTTGAAGAAATCAACTTCTTTTTTTTTTTTTTTTTCCCTTTTTTTTTTTTTAAATACTTTGGCTAGGAGGGAAAAAAAACCCTCTCAACCACCAAAAATTAAACAGCAACAATAATGGCCCGACTGTTTCCCTGACAATCCAAACACAATCTGCTGCCCGCAGTCGCAGCAAAGTGTCATTGAGGGGAAGCAAAATTCTCATGACCTGGTGGATTTGACTGTGTCTATGGGCTTTGTTTTGTTCTCCTTTTCTGTAATATGTGTAAAACTCATTTTCTGGTGGAAGGATAACTCCTGTGGAGTTTCCGTGACTCAAAAACACTGAGCTATAACACGTCAAACTTTATCAGCCAGTTGTCAATGTAACTTTTAGCTGAGAGTATCAAAAAACTGGGAATGCTTTTTAAAATCCCACCATGTGTTTTTTATTTTATTTTCCATGATTGAATGGAAACATTGAGGAGAGGTGATAAAACCTGTGCAAACATAGGGTAATATTTAATGGTGTCAGGAATATAGGCTACAGGCCTTCCAGGTTTCCAGTCTTTTTACAATCTAATTTGATCTCTTTTCTGTAACTGTCTTTTGAAAGACAGTGAAGATGAATCTATCTTCACTTTATTTTCATCCTGTACATTCAGACATCTTTCTGGGTCCCAGGCCATGCTGTCAGCCTTGTTCATGGCCATTTCAGTGGTGATACTCAAGGAACCGGAGATCATTTCACCTTCCCAAACAGGAGGCAGGCAGCCTGAGCACAATGCTCTTGGATAAGACCTGGAACAGAGCTGGTAGGTCCTGACAAAGCAGAGCAGTATCCATAGTCACAACATGGCACACAGATTTTCCTATGCTTTCCTTTTAATTTGTCTTTGGAAAGAGAGAAAGGGAAAGGTTATCTCTCTCTGCCTCCCCTGTAGGCAGCTGAAAGAGAAGCAAGGTATAATGAGAAGGTTAAGTGACTGGTAAAATTACAATACACAAACACTTAAAACATTTAAAGGATAGAAAAAAAAAGCACTCACGACATCTGTTTTAGGTCAGCACCTAAGGAGTTTCTTACAGCCGATATGGGAACTCTTAAGAAACATGAACATTGTTATATACAATACCATCTTTATCAAAAGCAAAAAACTCACAGAGGGAGGCCATGGTGCTTACAGTGTAGGAACATGAGTCTACCAAGTGCAAAATCTGTGAAAGCAGCAGAGGGAAGCCCTGACCTGGCCTCATGAGCTGGTGGCACAGCCTGGTATGTTTGAGCTCCTGGACAATGCATCTGGCACTCCTAGCAATAAACCCCAAATTGACAGGTTTATGTCTTTGTCTATACAATACCACCACAAAACTGCAAACTGATATGTAACATCACACATATTTTATACTTATGTGTATAAGCGTATGTAATTGTCCCTGGAGCCAAAGAGATATAGAGAGTTTTTCTTCTCCATTTTTTTTATTAATTAAAAAGAACAGTTGTTTTCCAGTCTTTTCGATCAACCACTGGCAAAGAAAGGGAGATAGTCAGACTTCAACTTGATAACTGGCTTTTTACTTTTTAATAAATTTTTTTTTCAGTTTCCCATGCTGAAGTTCTCATGTGATAAAGGGATCTGAAAATGAAACGGAAAGTTATCTAGGCCTCATTAACCTGAAAAGGCTTCAAATTTTTATGTAAAGCATTTTATTAAGATAGGTAGCTATTTCCAGGTGGGAATTATTTTTCTTTCTTTATTAAGTGTACTGTTCCTCAAAATCACCTGCCAATAAGCTAGAGTCAAGCTTAGACACCTGTCTGAATCTCATGTATATGAAAGACCATATTGCTCTCTCCAGGACACAAATTGGGTTTAAAATAGGAATAAATGTTTCACGTATTGACTTTTACAACTGTTGTTTTGGAATCATCAAATGTGCATGCTTTGGAGGCCTCTGTCATGCCAAACTCCAAAAGCTCCATTCAGGTCCACTAATAGTAATTTCTCCTGGCTATGAAAAAGGTTTTATATTATCTACAAAGCGAAGCCAGTCTCCCTGCCTGTGCTGGTGGAGATCGTGCTGGGAAACAGAAGGGATACGTTTGCCTAATGCAAGCAAAGTACTTCAGCAGAAGTTTTAACTTTTGCACAGGTAAGATCCTCTTGGCTCAAAACCTTTGCTAACTAGCATGTGTGCCTCTTTTCTCCGTAATTTTTTTCTATTTGTTCCTAATTTTAAATGTTGTCTAAATGAGTAGTGAAACCTAACCCTCAACCTCCAACCCTTTTGCTCAAAGACAGTCACTTGCTAGGTCTAGTTTATGTGTAGATATATCTTAGATAACTCTTCATTTAATCATATCCTATTCTTTGCAATATTTGCAATTTCTTCTGTACATAACATCATGATCTTAATGTCTCGGAGTATGTATTCTTATATTGATACATGGAATAAAAGGGGGTGTGCAGTTCACTTGTAGTTGTTGCTGTTGTCAAAAATGCCTGCTTTGCACAGGACCTGATGGCAAATGTGGATGTGATAGTCTCCTCGCATGAGGTTTTGCAAGTGTTTACGGTGGAAGAGAAGCTCAGAACTGAACTACCCAGGAAAGCACTACTTCAACATCAAAACAAACAAAAAATGCAGTCCAAGCAGGAAAGGGTCCTCTCCTTGTTCATGAAGTGGGTAACTAGCCAAGTAGTTCTAATTCCAGGTAATGGATGTGAATGATTTTCAAAGGAAAATTAAGATTTTCCATATTTTTTATAACTACTTCTTCAGGCACGAGAGTCAGTCTGTTCATACTCAAGCAGAACTTTATTTCTGACATAATCTAAAGAGCTACTTGTCTAGAGAGTAACTTCTAACTGCAGGGATCACGGCCTAGGACCTGAAAATGTCTGTTAGCAGAAAAGTGAATGTAATATCAAAGCAGTCCAACCTCAGAAAGAAATTAACTCTAATAGAAGTAAAGATATGCAGGGTTTCACCAAGCATTGCTTGCCCATCTTCTTCCACCATCAACCTCTGTTTCCATATTGCTAATAGTATTCAGTGTGTCAGTCAAAGTCAGATGGGAACTAAACATATGAGTCAGCCAGAGATATTAGTGAAGATTATTAACCTTTTTCAAAAACATTAGCAACATCACTACATGATGATGAAAACCTTTATAACTACAGCCGAAAAGCTGCATGGAGGGAAACGTTTAATTCTTGAAGCAGGTCCAGCTAGAAGAATCACAGCCCAAGCTGTGAATATTACTCATGTGTAATCTACACAAATAAGACCAATGGTTCTGTGTCCGCAGATTCCCAGCTACACTGCTATTAAATTAAAGGACCAATTCTGTAGTCTTGCAGAGCAATAGATTGTTCTAGTGCTTACATCATAATTCTTTGTCTTGCAATGTGAAGCATTTGAGCCTGCACTTAATGCACAGGTATAACATAGATGAATGCTGGGGAAGCAAAGTCTCTGTTTTTTTATTTTTACATTAAGGAATAATATGCAAAAATAATGACTTGGCCTTTTGGTCTCCCACAATAATTTAAACAAATCCATTCTGTTGATTTAACATAGCTTCAATTTCTGAAGCGCTACTCAACATACACCTATAGCCGGGAATAGTTTACGAAGACAGCTCTTAACAATGTTAACCGAGCCATGCTGTGGCAGCCTTAGAACCACCCTTACAACTAGGAATCTGCTAGTGAGAGTGGGAAATCTTACATAAAGGCTTCTCATCAAGTCAATCCACTTAACAGGGAGGATCAAGATGGATTGGTGTTATGAGGAATATAGTCTTATAGCACTCAGAATGATGGCACTGGTGGTACCCCATGTGTTTCTAACTGCCTTATCTCTCTAGGATAACCTTGTCTTTAACCCCTTCTCTATTACAAACTTGGTGTTAAAGGAGGTTAGTGCTGGTCTAAAATCACCTAAATGACTATGTTTTGCTTGACTTAACCTGAATGAACTGTATTGTTTGGGCCTGAGAGGTTGTTGTGTTATTTACTGGCACTAGGGTTTCATGCCATCACAAAGTCTCACTCACAGTACACTCAAAATGCAAATTTCAATTAAATTTCTTACATTCATGCCAATATAAGCTGGTAAAAATTTCATTATTTTTTTTTCTACTTCACCAATCAAAAAACTTTATAGCACTGGAATTAGGAGCTAAAGACCTTTTCCAAAAGTGTTCACAATTATTTTATCCATATTTTTAATATTCATAAAAGTGGCAAGAACAAAGTGAAGCAAATTTGCATTTCATATTGCACTAAAGCTACGCCACATACACATGATAACACATCCCGAGAACAATGAGATATCCTGTCACATATATGCATTTTCTAAAACTGCACAAAAGGAGGATTTCAGGGATGCATAAATTAACTTCTTACCTTTAAATAATTAACCCAAGCTGTTCCCTGAATATGAACTAAAATCAAAGGATAGCTTTCTCCATTCTTTTGCTCCCTGTAAAAAAAGCACACATATTGTCAGTCTTTCCTCACTTAAAGTTGATGACTTAAATTTAGTTACTTGGACACTGAAAAATGGTTTTAAGAGAGTTTTTTTATGATTCTTGTATTCATGTGATTTTTTAAGTGGGAGGGTGCATATTGTGGCTATTGGTAAGAAGCCCCTTCAGCTACACTAATATATTTCTGTAAGAAAGCAAATGAATGACCTGTGCATACTTTGATGTGCAGAGAGAAACAAAGTTTAAACCAAGTTTTAATGAGTTCAAGTAGAAGAGATGAGTTAAACCTTTATCCAGTATCCTATAAGTGATCAGGATGTCCCAGAAGCACATTCTTGTAGGCTCTGCGGAAATAGATGGACCTGTACACACATTTCCCTGAACTGGCATTGTTAAACCTGGCCCTTACCAGAGCTGAAGTAGCTAGTTGTGTTGGACAGTTACATTTGTTACATCTATTGAAATCTGCTTTCCAAATGTTAGAAAAAGGCAAAATAATCTGCTAAAGCATTTTTGCTGCCACCAAGCTTTGCAAAACCTGCAGTCTGATTACAGACCTTTTCAGAAGGAGACAAAAAAGGTCAAATGTGAAGACATTTACGAAGCATTAACAGGTAGAATTAAAAATATAATCTTAATTAATTTCTTTGGGGCCACATTTATAAATTAGAACCATATATGCAAAACTTTCTGTGGGAAAACAATTAGATTGATTAAAGTAGGAACCAAAGAGGAAACGTTCACAACAGCAGCCACACTGGACAGTCAGTGCGAATTAACGCATTTTACTGGGTCAGCTAGTAACTTTACAGCTACTTTTGCTCTTACTTTTTAAACCTTGTTTGCAGATTGCCCTGAAGAAATCCACAATTGCTTTTTCAGTTGAAAATTTAGTGCTATAAACATGTTAGTAGTACTGTTTCCACAGAATCTTGTAAAAAATCTAGCAAAGTAATAGCTATCATAAAGTACAAATGTGTGTGTTTTCCATAATTACACAGAAATCCTTATTTAAGAGCCTTAACTTCCTACTTTAACAACTTGAAACCAATGCAATTCACATGATCTAGTAAGAGATTATATAACAATGCAAAAATTACTATTTCTGCCACCTAATTCAGACTAAAATCAGCAATAAACACATTCCAGACATTACTCAGTGTTTCATACTTATCATCATACAAAAAAGTAATTGCCTTTTATTGACCTGAACTGACATGCATTTAAATCAAGGCAATTCTGCCAGTGATATGGGACAAGGTCTTAAATCCCTTATGTTAAATTTGCACTCCAATCACCAGCTCTTTAGTCTGTATTTTAACTGATTTCCAAGAAAATATTTTTTGCTCTGTTCAAAACTGCAGAGTTATCTCACTGTTTCATTAGGTTTATTGCACATTGTGTAGGCTCCCACTCAGAATTAGAACTGCTGAAATATCAGAAGAAAAAAATCTTTCTTCTGGGTGTTGCCGTCTGTTCGTATGGAATTATTACAAAAAATCTTGTGATGTCACCCTCTCTCATTCCCATTTTGTAGAACCAAGGATCTGGGTAATGCATATAAGGACCCAAACTTCTGAATGATCAGGTGAAAAAAAAGGAATCATTATAAATACAATTATAATTATCCACAGGACTAAGTTAATTTGGAGCAGCATAACTAAATGAAAAAAAAAAAAGAAAAAAAAATTTAGTAAAATATTTCCTTTTGTAGCATAGATGTAAGGTATCAACATGTGAACTTTGCAGTCTGGGTGTGCTGATTACCCAAAGATATTTTCATGGTAGCCTGAGACTCCACACATACCAAAATGTAAAACCACATCTGTTTTCTCAGTTTAAATTGCTGCATGATGTTCACTCAGCCTCTGTACTCTGGCATGTGCCAAAACCATGGCTGAATAAAGAGAACGCCTGCCAAATATATTCACTTTCTAAAACTATGCAAATGGAGGACTTTGGGGACGCATAACTCAACCTCCTTTCTCAAAGTTTCATTAACAATATCCCTCTTTGTCACTGGAGGAATGTAAACAACTGCAGTTAAAAAAAGAGGAAAATCGCTACCTATGTCATGATACTTTTTCACAGAATTTGGGTAAATTAGTTGTAGTCATAAAAAAAGGGGCCTTTCTGAATTACTTTGTATGTCTATGTTACAACAGAACGTGATATGGTGAGCGTGGCTCAGCCAAAACAGACCTGGGCCACCCTGAGTTGGACTGAGGAAGGGCTGTGCTGTGGTTAAGAAACTGAACCAGGACTAAAGATCTCAGTTCAAACACTTAATCCTTCCACAGACTTTCTGTGTGATCTTGGGCTGCTCAGTATCAATAGCCTTCAGATTCTGAGTTATAAAAAGATAGTCATATTTCTTTTCTCCCATCCTTGGCTGTCTGATGTGTGTAGACTGTCCTTTGCCTTGTACAGAACCAAGTACTGTATCATCATAAACTCACCTGATACTTCTATAATTTCACTATCAATAAATAGAGCTATCTATTATAATTGGTCATTATATTTTACCAGAAGACTCCTCATACAAAGCGAACATAAGATTTCTCAAAATCACAGAATCACAGAATCACAGAATCTAAGGGGATGGAAGGGACCTCGAAAGATCATCTAGTCCACCCCCCCTGCCAGAGCAGGGTCATCTAGAGTACATCACACAGGAACGCATCCAGGCGGGTTTTGAATATCTCCAGTGAAGGAGACTCCACAACCTCTCTGGGCAGTCTGTTCCAGTGCTCTGTCACTCTCACAGTGAAAAAGTTCTTCCTGATATTTACATGGAACCTCCTATGCTCCAGTTTAAAACCATTGCCCCTTGTCCTATCATTAGTCATTACTGACAAAAGCCTGGCTCCATCATCCTGACACTCACCCTTTACATATTTGTAAACATGGATGAGGTCACCCCTCAGTCTCCTTTTCTCCAAGCTAAAGAGACCCAGCTCCCTCAGCCTTTCCTCATAAGGGAGATGTTCCACTCCCTTAATCATCTTAGTGGCTCTGCGCTGGACTCTCTCAAGCAGTTCCATGTCTTTTTTGAATTGTGGGGCCCAGAACTGGACACAATACTCCAGATGTGGCCTCACCAAGGCAGAATAGAGGGGGAGGAGTACCTCTCTTGACCTACTAACCACCCCCTTTCTAATGCACCCCAGGATGCCATTTGCCTTCTTGGCCACAAGGGCACATTGCTGGCTCATGGTCATCCTCCTGTCCACCAGGACCCCCAGGTCCCTTTCTCCTACACTGCTCTCCAGCAGGTCAGCCCCCAGCCTGTACTGGTGCATGGTGTTGTTCTTCCCCAGATGCAAAACTCTGCACTTGCCCTTGTTGAATTTCATTAAGTTTCTCCCCGCCCAACTCTCCAGCCTATCAAGGTCTCTTTGAATGGCAGCACAACCTTCTGGTGTGTCAGCCACTCCTCCCAGTTTAGTGTCATCAGCAAACTTGCTGAGGATACATTCTGTACCCTGTTGTTTGTGTAGCCTCTGAAGTTAGAACAAATCACCATGCACAAGGTGCTTGGGAATTTTACAGGCATCAGTCTAGTAAATAAACACCATAGAAAATGTAGAAAGAACATGACCTGAGGTTTTCAGTGTCTTTGCATGTCAGAATATCAATCTACAAGAACTTCTTTCCCCTTTCCAGCTCACAGATCCCCTCTACTTACCATGACGTCCTTTGAGCAAAGTCTGTGTTCCTCTTCCATGCTCCTGGTAAGATGTCCAGTACCTGTACATTTAATTATTATTATTATGACACAATAACTAGGCTACCATTCAGAAGCAGTTTACAATGTCCTTAATTTTAAATAAATTGATTTGCATGAAGATTCTCACACAATGTAGTAAGGAATAGATGGCTGCATAACTTGGTTTTCAAATCCAGTCTCATATCAGCCTTCAGATAACTATGCCACATACATTTACCACACAGCAGTCCATAATCCTCCTACCAGGCACATCAGGCTTCCTGATGTTTTATGGCATGCTTAGGATCTTTAATAGAAAAGCTACAGTGTATGAAAAGTAGTGTTCAGGAGAGGTTAGGAAGATCACCCAAACAGTAGTTGGTAAAAATCCTTCCTAACTCCAAGATGGACAATAGCTTAACCTAAGTCTCTGTGTAGTTCCTAAGTTAGGTGTTTTCAGGACTTTCCCCAAGCAGCCACCCTTTATCATTTAAACCTGAATTTGAAAATGAATCCACCCCAAACGATTGCGCCACTAATTATATGGGAGAGACATGGCAGATAGCAGGTCTTTATTAAGCACTTTGAAAAAAAGAATGTAAAACTTTCCCTTTAACTTGGATATAGTATAACAAACAAGGGAAACAAATGGCAGTGGGAACAGAAGATGAAGATTAAAATTCTATGGACATATCACTGTGGGGATATAGTACGAAGTGGTATTTATTTTTTTTCACTTTTTACATGCAGCATCCGTAATTCCTCTTTTATTACCACCTGAACTGAAAAGATCTGGGATTTTATGAGCATTTACTTGTCTTATTAGAAAGAATAACTTTAGGAAAAATCTGAAGAAGGAAGAGAAAGGGGACTTCCTAGCACTCAGGCTGTCCATGAGCTTTCCAGAAAAAAACCCCACACTTTGCACCAGCAAAGTGCTGAGTAATTACCTTGAGCTGCCAAGCACTCCCATCCTCCTGAAAAGAGAGACAGCTCAGCAGCATTCATAGCGTCTCTCAAGATGCTCAACACATTGTAGGATGGATCCATCAGGAAGCGATCTCGAAGAGCAAGTTCACAGAAACAGACCTACTCTATTGCCCTGAGGCAAGTATTTCTCCAGTAGTTGATTTATACAGAGTTCAAAATTCAGTTAGGATTAAGCACAATCCTTCCTGGAGATGAACAAGGTAATTACAAGAAAGGCACTATGTTCATGCAGAACTGTAATTGTGGTAAATGTCCCAAATGGTCAGAAGTGTAAATGTGAAGGATCTAGAAATAACAATAACATGATCATGATGCACACAAATAGTGCTTCTTAGTCCTACTCTCCCTATCCAAAAAAATCCAACCTAAGAGAAGTAATGATCACATAGAGGCAATTTTGCCCCAGTACATGAGATGGTCACAGCAGAGCCAGTGTCACTGCAGGAACCCCTGAGCTGGTATTACTGTCTTGTTTCTGTGTGAGACCTGTAAAACAGGAGGTAGCAGGGAGCTGGTTATTTTTTAACATTCATTTTGAATGAGACCGCTCTAACTTTGCACCCAGTCTCCAGTTCTCAAATTCAACACATGCTCATATGGGACAAATCTTTACTAACTGCAGAGTAATTAGGCAGTGGAACAAATGTTTCTGCATGTATGCTCAAATGCACAAAGCCTCTGTGTATGTGGTGCATGTGTGCATGTGCATATGCGCAAGCACTGCTCTGCATATATATTTTGATATTTTTTCCCTCACAGGACCATAGTGGGTACATAATAACGCTTTTCTCCCCCAATCCCCCCATGCTCACCGACACATGCATGCCCAATCACATCCAAGGGACCTTGCAGGAGTCAAGGCCGGGGCTTTAATGCTTTGCTACAATTTTTGACAAGACAGCCTCCTTCTCTGAAAAGGACGAGCTGGAGCCATCTTTCAGGAGTTTTCTTTCCCTGACAGAAATCAGCAGGGTTAGAATAAACTGCATAAGTTATCAGCTCCTCAGGAAAGAACATGAAAAAAGCCCTTCTATCACTTAATGAAAAATAGCTTCTTTTTTGGACAGAACTTCATAGGCTTGCAATCAAGCCGTGGCTTCCCCCTCCCTTCCTTCCTTGACGTGCCATAGAGGCAAATCAAGTCGGCATCTATTAATAATATTTTCCCCTGCTCCTTTCATTTCTCTGCATGTCCTACCACTGTCAGGCCCCGTGATGGAGCAGCGCCTTTATCTCGTCCGAGTCTGGTCTGTCAGGGTGATAAACAATTCTAACAAGAATCAGAATAAAGATCTTCCCAGTAGACTCGGCAGAGAGATAGAGGCTTTTCTCATTTTCTCGATGGAAAAAAAAAAAATTTAATCTAGCAGCTCTGGCTTTTTTCAAGCGTCACATTCAAAGAGATGCAAATTTGTCAGAGCTGAGACCCCGGCTGACTCTCAGCACTGCGTGAATGTCAAAGGGGGGACTCGAAGCCTTTGACATCCCTGCCTTTTTTGGGGGCTATCTGCTGAAATAAAAAAAAAAAAGGAGAAGAAAAAAAACCAAATGCTTTGTAGTATGTGTTTCAACAATTTTCATAAGTTTTCTTCTGAAATAAAATAGTGCCGTTGGGAAGGTAAAGTGAGAGAGAGAGGGGGAGAGGCAAAGAGAAGGAGTGAGAAAGAGAAAGAAAGGGGCAGAAAAAAATATAAACTTGTCCACTTAGATTTAAACATGTCATGTTAATATTAAGATTTTTATTATTTGGAAAGAGTTAATTTAAGATTGTGGGTATTTGTTGTACCTCACACATATACAGACAAAAAACCTGATCAATTTGTATAACCCTAGGATGAGTGCTGTGATGATAACATTACATGTGCATGTGTCTGCCCTCGTTTGTTTACATGTGTGACTTTAATTATGTGAGCAACCTTATTTATATGCATTCAGATTTATAGATATTTAAGGAGTACATATGGTATGTGTATCTGCATGTATCACAAATCTGTGTATTATTATGTGTTCTTTTGCTATATGCTTACCATGTAGTCTCCGCTGAATAAATCAGAAATTAAACTAGTACTCTAAAGATCATGCCATCTGAAGGACAAATACACAAAATGTATAACATGGTTAAGAGCTCAAGCACAAAGACGATCTGGGGGGATTTTCATTGTCGTTGTTGAATTGGATTACATAATTATTATTTTATTAATTATTTATTTAGGGTTTGTTATTGTTATTTTTTACCTGTACTGTAGGGATTATAGAAGAAATTAATCTTTAAAAGAGTCTTGGATAAGGAAAGACAGCTGTATAACTGTCATAAGGTAGATGAAATGTGTCTTAAATGTGTGTGTCCCTTTAAAATACAATCTTGCAGGAAAAAGGAGGATTTCCTAGATGTTGAAGTCCTGGAGTCATGTGAATTTTCAACCATCTCTGGTTTCATTAAAATAAATAAATATGCCTACTGCTGTAAGCATGAAAATGTGACCACAGTAAATCCTGATGCTTTAGAATTTAGCAGATCCCTCAAAGCAAAGTGTGTTAAAGAGCTGTTTCCAAGTGCCACTTCACCATGTATATCTATATATGTTCAATGGTATTAGTACAGCACCAAAGTCTGACCATTTCTGACCAGAACTCCATGTCAGGATGGAGAAAAAGGTGGCATTTTCCAGTCATATCTGTGTATTTCCTCCAGACTTCGGCTATCAGAGACATTTCTTCACTCCCTCAGTATGACTTTTGACCATTCACAGCAATTCTCAGAAGGCTTTTGAGGCAACTGCCTTCCTCTGTAAAGCATTCTGGGATCTACTGGCAATAAGCAGCATAATAAGGGCTGAAAACTACTGTGTTAATCCAGATCAAAAGGGCCTAGTTAAATCCACTCACTGTTTAATAGTACTTGTGGTGTGTGGACAAAATATAGGCAATGGGTTATGGGAAATGTCCTGCTTTTCATTGCCCTTGTCTTCAGGCTCATTTCAAATGCAGTTAACACCTCCTCAGTTGTACCTATTTGGGTACATTGCACTCTCTCCTCAAGACTGTTGCTGAAAACTCTGATCATTAATTACTAGACTCTTACTTACAATCAATGCAAGTGCTAATACTCTCCAGTCTCCACTCAGTCTGAATTGGTTAAATAATAAACTGCCTTTTACTGCTGTAATGATCCATTTGTAAGGGAGTTGTCCTAGAAACTCCAATACATCGCATAAGGCTCTATTCAAATGAGGTATTGAAGTGCTTTTATTAGAGGCTCCCAGATCACTCACTTTTTTCTTTCTCTAAAAAAAGGCATCCAAGTCATTATCCTAGCTGGGAAGTGGACTTGCCGGGAGTTAGGGGCCTAATTCAGAACAAAATATCTAGGCTGTACTGATCTGCTAGGCTGTGTTTAGTCACCATCCTGCGGTAGCTGACTTGGAGTTGGGGCAAGGCGTTTGCTGCATACCCAAACGTTCCTGCTCTATGAAGGTGTGTACCTGAGTGGGACTGACATGCTTCTCTTCCTTCATCAAGGAAGCACTTGACAGGACCCACTGCTATTCATGTGCTACAAACCTGGCAGTGACTGCAGTCTCCAACAAGAACTAAAATGCCACATTTAGATGTGTTCTCCAAAAGTAGGGAAAGACATGAAGGAACAGGCAGATTCAATGTGCAGAGCAGAAGAGCAAGCACCCGTGGGAGTTGGCCTGAGACCACTGAGAGAGCAGCTGGATTTGAGGGGAAAACACAACTACGGAAAGTAATGGACATTGAAAGGTGTGAGAAAATCTGGGTGGATAAATGAAGCTTATATAAAAGCTTTAAAGCATTCAGTTGCTGGAAAGGAGTTACTTCCTCCTCTAAAGAGAGAATACTTCTGTATCTACAACTGAAATACCACAGTGTCAACTGAAGCAAACAGACCTGAATGAAACCATGATATGACAGTATGTTCCTGAGGTTAAGATGCTCAGGACCAGTTTACAGTAACTGGACACACATTCAGGTCCTTTAAAAAGTTCTCTGTACACCTCACTGTTCCCAACAACCTCAGCAGGATCTTCATTGGATTACTTGATATTTTATTTTTTTTTCTCCAGAAAGTTAGACTTCTTCTTCAGATGCTTAGGTACATTTAATAACTGGATTATTTAGTACTATAGTCTCCAGTGCTATTATTCCTCTGCTAAGTATATCATCAATCTGCTCTCCTTAATTATTTCAAGAGGCACATGTCGCGCTAAATCGGAACACAAGTGACTGAGTTAAAACTGCAGGATGCATCGCTAAGTCCTAACTACAGATCACATTTCATTCTAAAGTAATTTCATTCTAATGTAATGTGATCTTCCAGAAAATTATAAGAACCCAGCATGGAAATAAAAATAAAAAAGGAAAAACTAGCTATACGTGATTTTTCATAATTTCTGCTGTGCACAAAGCTTGCAAACAATTTTTGTGCAGAGGAAAAAAATCTTTCACACACATCTCCTACTGGTTCTGCGTATGATCTCTATTATATACACATTTCACATATACTGAGGAAACGAAGACAGAGTAAGGTAAAGCATTGAAGGATCCTTGTCCTGGCTCACAAAAAATGTTTATCCTGCTTTAGAAGTTTAAAAAAAATAATGAGTTTCCTGTAGTAACAAATGTAGATACAAGGGAGTGGTATTAAGTTTTGTTGTAAAATCTGGTATGTTTTCAAGCACTAGCCTTCTTTAATAATGCAAGGACAACAGCAGTGTACTTGGGATCTCTTCAAAGAACATTAAAACAATGTTTACATTCAACATCTGTGAATAGGTTTTTTTTTTCTTAAGATGATTATAAATTCGGGACTTGCCAGAAATACTTAGCAAATAAAGAGTCCATATTATAGGCTTCTATAAACCTTGAAACTGTTACCTCTACATATACCCTTTTATTCATCATTAACTGAAACAATTCCACACCTAAAACAGTGCCAAATGCAACCCTCAACCTCCCTGCAGCAAGTCCACAAGAGTCAGTGGTGTCATTGTTGACTTAATGTGGGATAAGTCAGCTTGAACCACAGCAGCAGCTCATTAGATAATTCATACTTTAGTAGATTTTCTTCAATGGGCAATCAGTTTATTATTTTTATGGGTTCACTATAATCATTATTCTGCCTGCTGTCCTCTACAGTAAGGTTTCAGCTACATAGCTGGGCCCGCTCCTGCAGACCTGCAGCATTTCTGCATACAAATGGCATAGGGAGGGTTTGAGGATTTAGCCCCTGGTTTATAAACTGTGTAAATTATTTTAGAAGTCATGTCAGGTATAGTTTATTCCAAGGTTTACTTGCAAATTTTAATCAGAAAACACAGAAGGGATATGCAGTTAAGATTGAAATATTCTTTCACCTTGTACTCTGCCCAGGTTGACTTACTGTGGGCTGATACAACTGACAGAAGTTACAGCATGCATGATAGAGGAAGGCTGGACACAAACTAGAGAAAACACATAAAGAAACATTTATTTAAAAAAAGTAAATCAACCATAAAGATCCTCCCAGTAGACCTGGGAGATGGAAGCCTTTCTCATTTTCTCCATGGCAAAATTTAATCTAGCGGCTTGGCTTTTCAAGCGTCATATTCAAAGAGATGCAAATTTGTCAGAGCTGAGACCCCAGCTGACTTTTAGTACTTTGTGAATGTCAAAGGGGCTGAAGGGTTGAAGTGTCTTTACCTCCCTACATCCTTAGTAATTCAAAACCAGACTGAAAATACAAAGCACACATCTCTACCTGTTTGTTCAGGCCTCCCTATTTCATGCATACCTACCAGTAATAAAAGTGTTTGTTTCAGGTGTTGTTATCTGTTTTAACTAAAAACACATATAGAAATGATCATGCAATTGAAAAATATTCCACTGGAGAATCCATCAACAGCGGAAAAACCTTCCCTTTCGGAGAGCTACCCTGTCCCCCACTGAACATATACACATTTTAGAGGTTCTTGCAGCATAACCTATTCCCAATTGACTGATTTCAGAACTGCTATTAACTGAGTAGTAATCTCACCCAGTGACATGGTTCACTTCATACAGTCTCAGGAGGTAATATATCTAATAAAAATAAAAGTAATAAAAATAAAAGCAGCCCTAATGAATGTTCCATACCATGTAAGGTATATACTATATCACACAGTAGGGGCCACCTGAAAGCAATGCCAATGTGGTTTTTTTTCACTTGCTTCCTGTATGATGTAAAGATCAATCTACTAATGGAGTTCCCATTGATGAAGGATAAGGAAAAAAAAAAGAAAAATGGCATTGAACAGATTGAGGCAGACTAATCTTGTTTGTCTAAAAATGGCGCAAAAAAAAAAAGTATATATAAGCAAAAGCAAGAGGATTTAAACTCAGTTCCATGGGTGAAATGTTTATTAAATTAAATTACATTAACATATACACGATCAGTGTGAAGGGAAGCCCCTAACAGCCTTTATTGAACGACAGACTCAATGAGTGAACCAGAACTCTAAGGCTGGACCTAGAGTAACAGTTTCAGAGAAGTGTTTCTTCTCATTTAACAATTTATCAGGTCTCTTCATGATGAATTTAATGGAAAAGGATGACTGTCTCTTTAAAAAAGTAGTTTGGGCAGTGCTTTTTGGTTTTAAAGTCTGGAGACAGTGGCATTAGATTGATTAGGTGTGTACATGTTGGCTGAGAAAGCTGTAGAAAGGGGAATGGAAGTGTTTGACAAGATGAAAGACTATTCAACATGTTAGACAGCTGGTTGAGTGAAAAGATCTATAACAGCACAGTAAAATATACTCAACAGTAAATGATACCTTCACTGCAAAAGCTACTACAAGTTAGGTCACACAATTTTAGCCTAGGATGACAGGTTCAACCAAACAAAGTTTTAAAACACACAATTAATGTGTGTGTGCTTGGTAACAGACAGATAGCACTTGAGAAATTGAGACAGACAGGAGTTCCCTTTTCCAAATTTAATAGTGAATATGCAAAGTCCCTGAGACAGATTCTGATCTCTGTTGCTTATTCAGAGCAACTGTGCTGATCTCAAAGGAACTAGTCTTAATTTACACCGAGGTAAGAGAGATGAGGATCAGTGCCCTTCCTCAGTCCATTACCTTGGTATAGAAAATGAACGTTTTTGAGAAATAGTTTTGAGAGGGGAATTGTGAGCCCTCTCTCTGAGAGTGACTTACCAGTGCAGTAAATGGCTATGCGTAGCTGTTTGCGTCATGTTTTCTGATTTGCACATGAAGGCTTTGTAATCACCATGTGATTTTCATAATTAACGAAGCACAAAACACCAGGATGACAGCGATAGTGAACTGTCATGCATGCTACAGACAGACAACAGAAAAACAAGAATGGACAAAGAACATTAAATTTTTTTGGAAAAAAAAAAAGGAATTTGGGTGGTTTTCTAGTAATAGACTAGCAAGGATTATGTTAGTAGACTATAAAGTAGTTTAAAACCAAAGGATGCTTTTTCTGTAGACAATAGTAGGACAATTGGACCTGGACACAGTTGGCTAATCTCATTTGATTATTCATGATACAATGATCACTCTGGTTAGGAGAGGTTGCAGCAAAAAGCCTTTTAGTCAGAAATAAATATAGCCCATGAAACTGAAAACATTATTATAAGAACTTTATTACATTATTTTTCCTACTGAGTTAAAGTAGTAAGAAATATAGAAGGTAACACTGAAGCAATATATATTTCCCAGACTCTTTAAATCTCTTTAAACCTTTATGGAAGAGTATATTAACATACACTCACACTTTCAGGTGTCTTTATGTTGTTGGAAAAGCACAAAAAGGCCATAGTTCAAACGTTAATTAGGCCTAAGGTGATCAGGTCTTTCAAAATAAATTTAAAAAATTCTTTTTAAAAACTTGAGGTTTTTTCTAGTGCTACTAATCAAGTGATGTAGAGCTTCAAACTATTTTTGACATTCTATTTAGAAGAGTTAAAAAAAAATCTGTATTTTCTGCGGAATCAGCCCTTTAATTCTTGTATGAAATGTTTTCATCAATAGGTTTCAGGAGCAGCAAGGCCAGCATTCACTAACTTGATTCCACTGAATATTTGACCAAAAAAATATTTTACATACTAATGATAACACACATTTCCCTAATTATAAAGCCCTAAATGTATGTCAAACTAAGTAAACCATTAGATTGTCAGAACATCAATAATCTATTAATGTGCAAAGAGCTGCTCATGCACTGCAGTGGGCCAGGAACTTGATTTCAGGATTCATAGTCAATGCACACGGGTCTATTGCCAGCTTCATCAGGAACATACAGAGGGACCTTGAAATTCAGCCTAGTAGCTATCTGCCTCAGTTTGCTCACTTGTAAAAGTATAGAGGTTCTTTGAGGTCTTCAGATGAAAGGTGCTATTAAATGCACAAGTTATTTACTAATTAATATTATGCTGAGAAGAAGTCATTTGTCCTTCTAAAATGTAAATAATGCATTTAAAACCCCCATAATAACCAGAATTGTTTCTTCATAAGCAGATATTTATAAATTAGATGCTGCACTGTGAAATTATTTAAGTAATCTAAATGTTAAAGACAAGACATGATTTCTGTGGGAGTGCCTCAAACTTACAAACCACTTCACCTATTCAGCTAAATCCACAATGCTTTGTTTCCTTTTGCAGGTATAGGAGGATGGAGGTTTCCTGTATCTCTCTATAGGAATGTTAATGATTCCGGAAAGAGTTTTTTCTAGGGATTTAGAACAAAAATTTCAGGGTTAACATTCTAATTTACTTATTAATGTTATCCGCTCCTCCCCTCAGTTATTATTCTCAAGAAATTGCTTTTGCATACACAGTTATTACTTTAATTGCTCTGAAGCCTTGCTTTGGCTGAAATTCTAAGGTCTCTCAAGTCGCTCTTGACCCTGACAGTACAGCAAATATATGTATAGATTCTGTATAGCTGAAATGGAAGGTACAGCCAAAACATGGGAACTTCAAAGACAGAAACTGTTGAGCAGAGACAGAATACCTTATGTTTCTAATGCAAAACCTTCCAGGCTATAGGCATTCTAAAAAAAAACCAGTGCTGAACTTGACCTGTCAGTTGTGTAGTTGTTTGGCCCTAGGAAGAAATGATCAGCATCTATGTCTTGCTATTTTAGGACAAATGAATTAGCAACCACAAGAGTTCTAAAATCAAAGTTTCAGGTGCCAAATACAGTAAACTACACACAGCATGTTTTTTTGGTTGAGCTAAAGGAATACTGAACTCTGATCTCCCTTCTATAAAGGATGGCTGCATTTTGTCTCAGAAAATGACAGTTACTCTTCCATTACCCCTAAAGCATCCTATGGATGTGAGCATGTCTCCCCTGTCTTTAATCCAAGCTGAAGAGAAACAGTGGACTCTTCTAGGCCCTTTCTCTCATGTAATAGAGTTTTATCCCATTTGTATAGGAGGATGAGCTAAGCAGTGGACAACTCTTTTCCTCAAAATGTAGCAATAGTGTCTAATGAGTGAAATATACCATTTTGACTAAGTGCTCTGGTTTGTTTGTGTTCAAGACACATCTCTGCTCTAAGTAGTGTTAGAATCCTGCTTAATCTTTGCTGGGGATAGCAGCAAGAAGAACATACCTTGAGCTTGGGGGATTCAGGGTGCAGCTGAAACATGAGTTTGTTTCCCTATGGCCCTAGGCTTTTGCATAGTGAAGAACATAGTTTGTGGATCCAAGCTGAGCCAGCTAGACAGTTTCTGTTGAAGAAGTGCTGCACTGTACGCATGTGATTTCCTAAGTTAGTGGTAGTTACCTAAGCGAAGTTCTGAGTAACAAACACTACTGGTAATGTTTGGGTAGTAGAAATAAAAATCAGCACTAACATTAGAGTGGTTAAAAAAAGACTTCAAATTTCAAATACATGTAGTTTATATATAGAAAGTATATATATATTATATACATAGTTGAGAAAAAGACAATGTTTTTTAGCATTCATCAGCTGTTCACATTAAAATAAATATTTGTGGGTTTTATACTAAATAATAGAATCAATTATATTTTATGAGATTCTATTTTATGAGCTGAAGTATCAGACTTCAACTTTGACTTCATTAGCCTCATTGTATGCTTCAATTAAAGTCTACCAGTTTATCACTTCATGGGAGTAAAATCATCCATGACAAAGTTTCTTGGTTACAGAGCACTAAGTAATTGGTAGCTGGGATAGCGTTTAATCATTGTTAAAGACATAGAATTTCTGTTGCACAATTGCATAGTCAATTAAACAAGAACCTGCCTATTTTAGTTGGTTTATTATACCAATGCCTTGGGATGTTTGCATGAAATATATAAATTCTCTTGTATCATAGTTAATTAAATCTAAGACGATGGTCTGTAAAAGTCACCTGTCTGACATCTGGAGACCGAGTGGGAATCAGTGCCAAAGACCAAAGCAAACCAGGAACTGCTTAAACCAACAAAGTAATTTATGTCCTTCAAAGAGCAGAAACAGAGAGAATGCAATATTTTTTAGTTCTTTTAAGTTTTATTATGACTTTATGATACCATTCTTGCTGGCAAAGAAGAGGTTGGTGTCAGGGGACTGGTACTGCTTCCAAGTATAACTGCCTCAACGAAGTCAGACAAGAATGACAAAAAGTACTTTTTTTTGTCATTCTTTGCGCAAATGAAAGAAACTTGTCATTCCAACTTCACAAAACGGCACTAGAGATGAAACGCTCAACTCCACTGGGACAGCCATTTTTTGCTGTTATTACAGAAGAAAATTATAACCATAAAAATGTCCAATTTAGAAAAAAGGTGCCACTTTAGTGTCATTTGCATAAAAGCTGTTACATACAAATTGTTATAAAGACAAATGTGTAGTACTCTTGTTGAAAATTGCTTATATCTTAGGTGCTTTGCCTGAAACGACATAAAGGCCTCTTCAAACTGAAATTCATTCTCAGGTAAATAAAGCTGAAAAAGAATTTTCACCTATTTGTATGTACGTGAGTAGTTTCTCATATTGTCTTAAACAGATTTTGACATGCACTTCTCCCATACTTTTAAACTCCTTCCCTCCTTAGCCTGCTGGTGGCCTCCATTACAATAACTTGGCTTTGCAGATGAGGGCAGATGAAAAGCTTGTCCTCAGTGCAAGCAAATAAATCAGCTAAGATAACTTTCTGTAAATGAAGTGCAGCTGTTACTTTTTTCTGTTAGAAAGTGCTCACATATATTCCTCTGCAATGAGATGATCACTGGACCTGAGATGGGTTACTGATATCTCTGTCACTGCCACAGTTACCTATCAATTCAGAGAAATTAGTTCAACCCTTCTTAGAAAGTCAGCCAGATGTTGCCATGCCTACTAGATATAGACTAGTTTACAACATTCAAATAACAAACTTTAACAAATAAAAATTTTTCTATTAAGTAGTCTGATTAACATTATTTTTTATTTCTGATAAATAAATTTTAAGCATTTATTTGTATTTGGTATAAAACACTGACACTATACATTAACAAGAAATCCAAATCAAGTTTTTCAGTAAAGTGAATCATCAGACATATATTACTAGAACTGGCAGTGTTAAGCTAATATGAATGAAATTGGTAGTAGGGGATTTTCAAGTGGTCTGATAATCTTTCTACGTAATTGCAGAATCATTAAATTAGTGTAACTTGAGTGTAAACAGGAGAAACAGCTAACTGTAGAATGCCAAGATGTCTAACATCAAACCCTTTACATGTCACAGCATGATATTCCCAAAGCTCCATATTGTCTGAGGTGAAGCAAAATGTATTATGGTACACAATCCATAAGTTTTGTTACCCCTGACTATGAGACCTGTAAATATACTGAGGATCCACTGAAACATTGTACACTGCAGCACTAATAACACTCTATCTTACATGGAATCATATGCAGCAAAATTGAAATTAAGGTGTTCTCTAGAACTTTAGACAGTACAGGGCCAACAGCAACATTATACCTACATATGCTTTCTCTGCTTTTCCAACAGGTTAATCACATGAAATCTAATCCTTAGTTATTTAAATACACTGTAAACACTTAATTGAAAGAGGTCTGTTTTGCCATATCAGACAGCACCCACAATTCCAGGTGAGGACAGAAACATCTACAGGTACTTCAAACATCTGAACACTAACTGTGAATGTGTACCTTTGTAATTTAAAAGCAGTGTAAGAAGAAAATTGTGACTAATTCTCCTCCATTTTTGTTCTTAACATGAAAAATACTAATATCCTATTTAGTGTTTCTCAGACTTAGATCCTGATGTCTTCTGTATGGAGGGTTCTGTCGAGCTGTGTGACCATGATCAGGTTGTGTGAAATGGAATGTCACCTTAGCTGGAACCTTTCCCCACCATCTGTGTCTCTTTCTGAACTGTAATGCAAAGAGATTTTCTTCCTATGCCAGGTAGTTGCATGCTTTTCAAATAAAAACTGAGAAAATACAGATAAATAAGAAGTGTGTTTAACTAACTCTCATTTATATTCTTATTAATTTGCTAGAAAGAAGCAATATTTTCATCAAATGGTGTCCTTCCAGGATAGTCAGTTTGTGAATATTTTTCTTGCTTTCTGAGATGTCTGAGTTATGTGTACTTGTAACTGTCTTGAAATGTCAAATTCTTTAAACAGAAGTAACCAGCACTTTCTCTGAGTTCAGAAAGACTCAATCTAGTAAACAAAGAATTGATGTTAATCCAGTTTCAATACTTATACATGGTAAAATTTTGTTATACATACAAGGAATAAATAAAAAATTTCTCACTAGTCTGTTAACAAGAATTACACCCTTAATTGTGATTCTCAGCTTTGCCTCAGGTATATGTCCAAAACGGGGTTTTTCTACATGATGTTATCCAAAAATCTAATCCTGAAAGCTATTCCACAAGTGAGAACACCTCCTTGACATAATTAGCCTCATTAAAATCAATTAAAGTAAGCATGAAAGTCAAGCAATTTGCATGAGCAAAGTTATTACAAGAATAGGATTTCTGTGGTTATTATTTACTGCTAGACTGGTAAAGGAAAGAAAAGCAGAGAATTATTTTTTCTCTTTTCAAGTTTTAAACATGGCACTCAACTGTGAAGAACAAATTCTGTCCGTTAAAATCTCTGATGGAGAAATGACCAGTGGAAAACCAGCCACACAAGCCTTCTGATGTTACTGTGTTCTTAATAGCTGCTTTGATGATTGTTCTTTGCCCTTCCAAGTTGCAAAGAGAAAGCAGAGATATTCTTCAGTCTCTCATCAGGAATACTATTGCGGTAAATTTCAAGATAGAGACATCATGTAAATTTAAGTCCCTTAATGCCTCACACAAAGACCTCCTACATGACAAAACTTTGTCCACCAGGCATTGTGCGAAGGAGCTTCACAGAGGAGAAATCATATGGAGGAAAGAGTTTCCCCTTACAAACTTTTCAAATTGCTTTCTTTTCTTTTGTTGCTCCATTGTTGGTGCTGATGATGTGGACCACACCTTACAGAACTGCAGTTCAGATTATTTGATTTTTTTATTTTATTTTATTTTATTTTATTTTATTTTATTGCACTGAGTAAAGAAAAAGGAGGTAAAAATTCATATATGCATCCCACTGTTTTCTCCTGGGTCTTTGTCCTTAGCCTGGGTTCATAATGACATCTATGAATAACGTGAGCAGAATTGCTGGAAAACATCTATTTTCAACTACTATTCCTTATTTTCTCTTCCTCCAAATTTCTAGTCTGCTCCTAAATATTTACTGCAAACAAGATCTATCAACAGGGACTCCATGGTTAGCTTTGTTTCAGCCTTCTCTCTCCCATTTATATACCTTTTTTGCACTATTTCTGCAATCTTTATTTCACTGCACTAGCAAATATACAACAGCATTATGTGTAGAAGTCTTCCCCTTATGTTTGTTATTGCTCAGTTGCTGAATTCAGATACAGAGCAGAAAGTTTCACTTACACTCAACTATTTTCTGTTTCCCCAGATAAAATAAAGAGAGAGAAAGAGAAGACAAGAAGATGTTGACACTAACGAAGCCTTCTTGAAAATTTAGGATGACAATGAACTGAGAGAACATACAAATGGAACTGTAAATTTGAGCTGAAAGATGGATGAAAACATTTGAAACTAACCAATAAAAGTTTGCTACAAATACAATTATGAGGATCATTGCAATAGCTCTTTGGTCCAAAATCACTTTATTTTCTGTCAAAATGAAACCAAAAAAATTTACCTCCTTTTGATGTAGTTTTTACAAGTGGCAGATATCAGAAATATCAGGCAAATTTTCTCAAATCTGATAAAAATGCTTAAAATAAAAAATGATTTTTTTCCAAGATCTTTAGTGAATCTGTCAAGTAATAACTAATAATAATTCTAACTCTTAGTAGAATTTACTTTTTTCACAATATCCAGAGACCAGTTGAGCTATGACATTTGATGGTGTTCTTGATTGCATAGGAATAACTAACAGTGTTGTATTTTTGTTACTTTCTCTCTCTTACCCTGTCCTCAATAGCCTACTCTTTTGTTTCCTTTATTTATTGTGTCTTGTGCTGTGTTTTCTGACAAAGCAAAATGGAAAAGAATATAAACCGTAGCAGTATAAACACAAAACCAAAAGAATGCAGAAAATACAAAATTTTTAAGAATAACTTTATAAGGGTATAAAAATAATTTATTTATCTATTTTTTTCCAAGTACATCAGAAGCAGAAAACCTGCCAGGGAGTCAATCAGGCCTACAGGTGTAAGAGGAACACTCAAGGAAAGTAAGGCCATGTCAGAAAAGCTAAATGAATTCTTTGCATCAGTGTTTGCTACAGAGGAGTTTAGGGAGGTTTCCACATTGGAATTATTCTTCATGGGGGTACAAATCTGAGGAACTGTCTTAAACTGATGTGTCAGTAGAAGAAATTTAAGAACAAAACGATAAAATGAATAGTGACAAATCATCAGGACCATATGGTATTCATGCAAGAGTTCTAAAGGAACTCAAACCTGAAATTGCCAAACTACTCACTGTGGTGTGTAACCTAGTGCTTAAATTGGCCTCAGTACCTAAGAAATGTAGGTGGGAAATATACAAATTTTTAAAATCATTTTGGAGTGGAGAGGGAGATCCAGGAAGATGTAGAGCAGTAAGCCTAATTTCTCTACTGGGAAGATTGGTTGGAAATACTGCAAAAAAACCCAAACCAGAATTAACAGGCTTATGAAAAAAGGAATTAATGGAGATGCTATAAGCAATGAATAAAGCAAAGGTGTTTCCAGCCAATGATTCATTCTGTTTCTCTTTAGATTACTGTCATAGGACAGATCTAACTTAGACTAGGTATCAGGTATTCAGAGAGTTAAGTTTAGATGAGAAGAATACAATGCTGAGTAGCTGGGTGGTGAAATGGCAATTAAAATTAAATGCAAGTTTCTACAAAGGAAAAAACTCCAAAGTAAAGATTAATGATAGAGCCTATACTAGTTATTTTAATTAAAAAATAATGGCAAAGTAATTTGGATTGCCAGTCTTAAGTGAAATATCAAGTATCAGATTTAAAACAAATCAGGGGAACTATCTTTTGATGTAACTGTGGAACTCCTCGCCAGAATATGTTTTGAATCCTAAAAGTATAAATAGTTTCAGACAACAGTTGGAAACCATGAAAGAAAAGTCTCTCAAGAGACATCAGATGTCCAATTCAGCTCAGAATCCCCTTGCACAACATATTACTAGAAACTGTGAGACTATATTAGGGAAGAATCTATATTTGCTTTCTTCCGAAATTTTTACTCTAAACATCCATTACAAGCTATTTTTAAAAGACCGTAGACTAGATTTGATGGACCTATGATTTTTCCCAGTATATCCACTCTTTTATTAGATATTATGTATGTATATATATGTAATAATATCTAAGACAGATGTATAATATATGGCTATAATATGTATTATTAGATATTATTTGGTATGATACGACCAAGGAAAACTTTCAGATAAAAGCTATATTGTACAAAGATTCCCTGCATCAAATGTTTGCTCCCTTGGACCAGTGTTATGGAAAGCACTTCTTTTAAAGTAGTGAGTTTTTCCTTAAGCTGAAGTACTTGTTAGCAACCTTGCTCAATGTCATTGGAAGAGCCAGTGAGTCTCTTACGAGTTTACAGATAGGTTGAAGACAAAACCAGATAACTTGCTGTTCGCTCCCTTCACAGTGTGTTTTCACCAATCCACATTCATGACCTGTAACTTCACTTCTGTCTGCTTTGAATCGGTGAAAAGGAAGGAGCTTTTTTCAGGACTAACAAAAATCCATCATCCCCAGAAAGAAACCATAAAGTACCTAACCATGGATTATATCTTCTTACAGGTGATTCTTTAATGATTAGCAATTTCTCTAATATGTGACAGTAAATACCTCTGAAATAAAGCTGTCTTCTTTTTAGGATCATTTAGCTCTGAGTATCACACAGGTCCAGTTACCCATGTCTTTCTAGGTAGCTTGCTGATATCTCTAGCTACCCAGGAAGTTAGATGGCTTACCAAACATTCATCTGTCCTCTCAAAAACTGTAACTACTCATTCCATTTGGCAGGGTAGATGAACAGTTTGTTCAATTACATTAAGGGTTTGATTTTAATTGTTTAATTTTTCCATTAATAATGTCTCCTTAAGTAATCTGTACAGATTTTGCAACACTAAATTGTCTTTGAAACTTAAAACTAATGCAAATATGAGAAGGGGCTAGTTAGCTTTCATCTGGCTTGTGATGAAATGTTTCTGTATATTAATGTTTTGGTTATTAAAATATATAAGGACAGGAAAATGCATGGAACAGGCGGCACCAGGGGTTGCCTGGAGAGTATCTCTCTGTGGAGGAACAGCACTTTGGATCTCTCTGATAGGAGTGACAGATATTCCTGGCTGAGATGGTCCAGGTCACTGTACATCTAGAAGAGACAATACGCTGTACCTGTAAAGAAAGTACAAGACAATGAAATACGTACCCAAAGCAAAGCTGAGAAGATGGCAAATTAGCCACTGTGAAGCTGACCATACAAGCACCAAGGCAAAGGGGTGTGGGTGTTGAAGGTAGGAGGTGGTTTGTTCTGGATGAACTTCCCTGAGTTCCCTCAGGGAAATGAATAACTTAACCAAAACTAGTTCCACAAAACTGGGAAGGAGAGAAGGAGAAACAAATTGTGGACTTTTCCTCTGAAAAGAGACAGCTGACAAATGAGAAGTGCAGCAACTAACTATATCCAGCTCAGGTAGGAGCTGGAAACAGAATCCAGTGTTCCTGTTTTCCAGTATTGCCGAGTACATAATAAAACTGGGGAGGTTACTTACATTTATATTATTCAGGATTTATTTTTAAATTATGCCATCAAATTGCATCACCACACATTGCTAAAAGAGTAAAAGGTAAAAAATATGATGGGTGTGGGAAGTGTGGAAAAGCCATGTATGTCAAGGTGCCAAGTCTCCGAGAACTCTTGCTGGAGCTCTTGACAGATAAGGTCCAGACAAAACCATTTTACAATATAAACTGTTGCTGTCTCTGCAGGTTCTGGTAGCACACTTCTGAGACCAGTCATTTTTTGATTTTTAGAAATGTCTCTTCTCCAGGCTGAACAACCCCAACTGTCTCAGCCTTTTCTCATAGGACAGGAGTTCCAGACCTCTGATATCTTTGTGACCCTTCTCTGGATTTATTCCAACAGGTCCATGTCCTCCCTGTGCTGAGGGCTCCAGAGCTGGATGCAGTACTCTAGGAGTGGTCTAACCAGAGAAGAGTAGAGAGGCAGAATCACCTCCCTTGACCTGCTGGTTGTGCCTCTTCTGATGCTGTTGGCCTTCTAGGCTATGAGGACACATTCCTGGCTCATGTCCAGCCTTTCATCTATCAGTACTCCCAAGTCCTTCTCAGCAGGGCTGCTTTCAATCCCTAGATCCCCCAGCCAGTAGTGACACCAAGGGTTGACCCCACCTAAGTTCAGGACCTTGCACTTCTCCTTGTTGAACCTCATGAGGTTCCCCTGGGCCCGCTTCTTAAGCTTGTTTAGGTCCCTCTGGATGGCATCCTTCACCTTCCTTGGTGAAGTCATGCTGACTGTCATAAATCACCCCCCTGTCCTCCATGTGCCTTAACATAGCTTCAAGGAGGATCTGTTCCATGATCTTCCCAGGCACAAAGGTGAGGCTGACAGGTCGGTAGCTCCTGGGGTCCTCCTTACTCCCCTTTTTAAAAATGGGAATAATGTTCCCCTTTTCCGGTCACTAAGGACTTCACCTGACCACCATGATTTTTCAAATGCCATGGCAAGTGGCTTGGCTACCACATCAGCCAGTTCCCTCAGGACTCTGGGATGCATCTTGTCAGGTCCTATAGGCTTATGTTTGTCCATGTTCCCCAAGCAATCCCGAACAAAGACAGAGACTTTGCCCCCCCCCAGTCTCTGTCATGCAGTCCTTCCACTTGAGAGGTGCCTAGGGAGGGATTTCCAGTGAAGACTGTGACAAAAATACTGTTGAGCACCTTAGCCTACCCCTGGTCCATTGTTACAACTTTGCCAGCCTTGCTTGTCAGAAGGAGTACACTTTCCCTAACCTTCATCTTCTGGTTAACATAGCTGTAAAAACCCTTCTTATTATTCTTTACCTCCCTCACCAGGTCCAGCTCCAGCCGTGCCTTGGCCTTCCTAGCTCCATCCCTATACAACTGGATATTATTCCTGTACTCCTCCCAGGCTACTTGTCCCTGCTTCCACTGCCTGTGCATTTCCTTCTTGCCCTTTAGTCTGGCCAGGAGGTCCTAACTCAGTCGTGCCAGTCTCTTGTCCTCCTTGCCCAATTTCTTGCACCTGGGGATTGCAAGTTCTTGAGATCTATGGAAAGACCAGGGACAGGACACAGGGACAGGAGGTGGACTCAATGATCCTGGAGGGATTCCAGCTCGGCATGTTCTATGATTCTAGAAAAGTGTCCTTAAAGATCTGCCAGCTCTGTTCTGCCCTCTTGTCCTTGAGGGCAGTTTTCCAGGGGGTCCTGTTGACTAATTCTTTGAATAGCTGGAAGTCTGTTTTCCTAAAATTCAGGGTCCTGACTTTATTTCTGGCCTGATCCATACCCCTCAGGACAGTGAACTTCACCAGTGCACAGTCACTGCAGCCTAGGCTGCCTCCTATCTTGACGTCACCAATTAACTCACTTGTATTGGTGACATCCAGGTTGGTTATGACATCCCCTCTAGTAGGGCTGTCTATTACCTGGCTTAGGAAATTATCCTCCAGAAATCTAGATTGCCCACCGCTCGCCATGCCGTTTTTCTAACAGGTATCAGGGTGATTGAAGTCCCCCAGCAGAACGAGACCCTGTTAGCGCGATGTCTCTCACAGCTGGAGTAGAAAGGCTTCATCAATAGTTTCCCCTTGACTGGGCAGCCTGTAGTGGACACCAACCACAAGGTTCCCTTTGTTGCCTTGGTCTCTGATTCTTGCCCGTAACCTTTTGACCTGTTCATGGCTATTCTTCAGAGACAGCTCTTCACACTCTATCCATCTCTTGATGTAGAGGGCAACCCCTCCACTCTTTCTTCCTCACCTGTCCCTTCTGAACAGCCTGTAGCCTTCAATGGCCACATTCCAGTCATGGGATTCAATCACATGGGAGCCAGTGGATTAGACCCTTGCTATGTCCACAGGAGTGACTCTGTAAAGTTTTGTATTTTGGAAGTGAAATTGGCTAAGGAGAATTCATCCCAGTAAAGTGGAATATCTTCCCTAAATGTAAAAACCAACCAAACAAACCAAGGCTGTGAGGAAGAGTGCTCTGGAGGGTTTTTTTAACAAACATCCATATCTCTGCTCAAAATAACTGTGAGCTGAAAACCTAGAATATCGCTGAGCCACCTCTTTAAACACAATACCCTTTCCTCTTTTTTCATTTAGTTATCTCCTTCTCTGTTCCATGGCACAATCTGCATATGTTATTGGCCTCGACTCCCAGGGCTGCCACCTTAATCTGTAGTAGCTAATAGTACAACCTCACACATGGCCTGGGACCAGGCTCGGGTTAACAAGAAAACCGAAAGCAAATGGCTGGGGGAGGTGGCTATAAAATAACCACTTGAAAATTCAGGCTGTGATTTTTTTCACATTTGCATGGAGGAAGCAAAGCTTTTAGTCTCAGAGGTTCAGTCAAATGCATTAAAAAGATGAACATTTTACTTAATGTTCTAAGAAGATTTCTAAAAGCAGTTTTGATTGTGTACTATTAGCATTAATTAATTTTTATACTGAGACCAGCCGTTATATTAGTAGAATGCATATTTTAATCAATTTCTACTTGCTGTTTTGTGCAAGTTAAAGGTAGCTTTGTGGTTTGTGCCTAGTTTATACAGTGCATTTAACTCAATGTGCCTTAGGTAATTCTCATCTGAAGTTCAATGTATACTCTAATCAGAGCATGATACAAGAATTATGAATGAAACCCCGACAAGTAATGGGGTTGTTTTCATTTTGGACCATAGTGGAATATACCTTCTCTAAACAGGTGCTTGAATGTATTATTAAATAACACAATACTCAACTGCACTATCATCAAAAGCAGGCATAAACTGTTAGGATTAAATCTCTTTTCAATAGCAGTTTACCTGCATCTGAAAGCAGCTGTTTGATATACATTTGCAATCATTCTGCCACTGGTAAATTTAAAAGGATCACTGTAAAGTGATTATTTAAAACAGTTTTTAGATTATTATTTTAGAAATATTTTATCATTTGTTATGAGCAATTAAAAGATAGTAAAAAATAATTAATTTCCCAATTATTATTTTTTCTCACTCTTATTTGACAAACAGTGAGACTTTCTGCTCAGGATTGCTAAACAGAGTTTGAAATTGGTAGTATACTGACATTTATTTCTCTAGTCATAGAAACTACTGATTATTCAGGTGACAAGACATTCAGATAGGGAAGGGCTCAGTGGAACATATGTCCTACACTGTCCAGCCGCAGTGATTCCTCTTCTCCCTTGCCCTTTGATACTTCTCTCCCAGGCTCCCTTCAGCACTCAAGGAAAAATGCTGTTGTAGCTCAGCATCAGAGAAAGGGGAGACCAGCAGGAGGTCAGACTTGGTCAGATCAGGAGACAAAGCCCAGTCCCGTAAGAGGTACTTCTGCTCTTGACAATAACCCCCTCAGGCCTCTCCAATCCCAAACAGAGCAGCTTTTCTAAACTATTGATTCAGGAGATACAAAGTCCCAAAAGAGAAAAGAGAGGGTGGGCAAGGACAATGAGGGTTGAAAAGACACAAAAGGAGAAGGTGTAATGGGGTCTAAGAGAACTTTTGATACAAGGAAGTGTCTGAAAATCACAGTTTCTCAAAACAGATTGACTTTCATTCTATCTCTGTCTTCTCATGACAGCCCTACACTTGCTCTGTCAGTGTCCAGGGCTTGCCATCCCATATCACCAACCAAAGGCTTGGTCCATCCACATTGAACACAGCTACACCAGAAGACACTGTCACCACCCTACTCCTCTCAAAGGTCTGGCCCCTGATTTGCCCTAGAATTTGCCCTCACAATTACATGGGATGGTCCCATGGTCAAGTCCCTCCCATGGTGTCCCTCTCTGCACACTGTCCCTCAAGTTTTTTCTTCTCCTGTTTTCGTTACAGGAATTTTTGTTCTTTAAGCAATTCTTTGAGGTCCAAAGAGAGGCCAAGTTCACTCTGCCAAGAGCTATATACATATACTGTAAGATACAGTCTCTGCCCCAAGCTGCTTCCAGAATGAACAGACCTGACAAACAAATGTTGGAGTGGAAAACGGAGGCACACCTTCTCAAATTGACAACAGCACCCCTGGGTGGTCTCCTGCCTTCCAGATCAGAAGTGCTTAGCTATAGTAAACACTGTGCAAAATGCCTGCCCCATGAATAAACTTCTCATCTTTCCCATCCACAGTATTTGTACAATTAACTCTTACGTCACCTTCAAGCCCATTTGACCAACAAAAATCAGGCTTATATTGGCATACCCCCTCTGGTAGCTCTGTCCTGGCAGAACCAGAGTTCAGTGCTGCTGTACTCCAGATTAGCACATCCATGATTCAGGTTTCAAAGCACAAACCTATCCTAGACATCCTGTTAAGAAGAAATGATAACTTGAATTTCTGCCATGGCATAAGACAGGGCCATCGGTCCCTGCCCTTTTGTTGTTCAAAAGATCTCAAAAAGTAAGCACTGTAATCAACTTTTGCCTGTATTAGTAACTCATATGACTGATTACTGATGAAATAAGCATACATATGTCGGAAGTGTTTGGCATAAACAAGCACCAGTAGATTGCACATTGACAAGCCTAAAATGATGTTAATTATTTAAAAGACATGAGAGGAGAAAAATCACTATAAATGAGGCCAGAAAATGTTGCCATTTTAAAGAATTCTGAGATTGAAAAACCTAGGAAAACTTCAATTACTACACGAGAAATTTATCCCTTACCATTCCAGACCATCCAGGTTCCAAAGACATTGCATGACTGTCTTTGTTAACATCTGAATTCTGTTTTGATGCCCCTTTAATCCTGGACTCCTGGCTTAAAGTAAAACCCAGTTTATGAGAGCAAGGCCCAGCCACTGCTTCACACAGGCTTATGAGAATGACTTTCTAGCCTTTCCTTGTTGCAATTGCTATCAGACACCTAGAAATGAAGACTTCACTAGTTCATTACTAGTTCTCTGAGCCATCAACCATCCCCAAATGCTTCATAAAACTTCTAGTTTTCTAATATTTAAATTAAGTATTTCAATTACCTAATACTTAACAATGTTGCTTATGTTTCTCTCGATTTTTCTTTTCCTACATGGACTTGGTTGGAAAAACTTCTGTACCAAATGTGTATCTTAATTAAAGATAAGCTGTTTTAAATGCAGGATAATTTAAAAAAAAAATCAAAGTTATCATTTTTCTCTCTGTTTCAATGATGCAAATACCAGAAAGAGAGCAGTTAGACTTTAAAAGAAAAATTTATGAGTATTTCCCTCTTGGTACTCCTTCTAGTGCTTCCTAATTAAGGACAAGCCAACACAGTATCATGTACCAATCTGGTATTTATTAACAAAGCTAGTCATGATTTTTAACTGATTATTGCTCAGAGGATCCTCCCCTCATTAATATAAATGAATTAGGAGGAATAGTGCCAAATGTTTCAAATGGGAATTAACATGAGACTGCAAGGTATAATTAGTTGAAAATGCTAAATACATCAAAGTATTAATTTGTGTGTGCATATATATATATGTACCACATTTATATATTATCTAAAAATATTTACATATGTACACACAGTACACATATCAGCTTAAGTGTAATTTACAGATATATGCATACCTGTTTTATTATATTATACCCTGCAACTATAGAAAACAAGGTATAAAGCTGAAAGTGGATTACAAAATCCAGGGAATGAAAATAAAGAGATCCACACAGGATAACTCTGATAATATATGTCATTTAAGGCAAGGAGTCTCTGAATCAAACACCACTGTAGGTACAATATTACAACACCGTTGTCTTACTTTCCATTAGTCTCATAAATGTTTCATTTTCTCTCCTTTTCCCCTACCCTATGCTTGCACAGAAGGTAGGGTTGGATACAGACACAATTTCATGGGGAGAAGAGGATGTATGGCACAACTCCAGGACTGCAACTTCATGTCATGTTGCAGCAATGTTTGCTGTACTTCATAGTTGTAACGAAGGGCTAACGCTTCTACTCTCAGGGCACTCTTCGGCTTTGGACCAGAGTCTCTAAAATGCATCCAGAGTGAACAAAAAGGACTAAACCTTATGACTACTATTCACTTAGGCTGTCAGACACAACTATACGTAGGGATCAGTATCTTGTATATAAGAACTGCTAAACTAGGTCAGACCAAAGGTCCATGTACCCTGTCTTTGACTATTGATGGTATCAGATATTTAGGGAAGAAAAGTAATAGAAAGGTCATTCCCTAAATATATCCTCCTGGCTTCCAGCACTTGGCAACTTTCAGCAACTTCCTTTTAGGTATTTACATCAGGTTGTTGTGTCTCATAGTCCCAAAAGTAGTATACAGTAACTCTGTTTGACCTACATGATTTTGTCTAATTTTTCCTATTGGTCCCCATAATATTCTCTAGCACTCAGTCATAATTTTGTGAGAAAATAAAAGCAGCTGTCCTCTTTTTGTTTTTAAATTGCTCTCTGGTCCCTTCACTGATTGCCCTATAGTTCCTCTTCTTTGAATGCTTCTTCCACCTCCACCTTCTCCAAGCCATTCATGACATAGTAGGCTTTCCCTCATTGGTGGTTTTTTTGCCCAGCTAAGTAGCCTAGTGTACTTCAAGGTTTGCAGGATATAGAAACTTACATGAAAGCAAACCACTTAATCTCAAACAAAAAACTTTTCACATGATGTAACATTCATTCTCTGCTATATCATTTATAGTATTTATCTGATATCTTAAAATATGTCTTAGAATGTGTTTGTAAACTGAAAGGTTAAGAGATTACAAGCAATTTAAGGTAGAGACTGCATTTTTGTGTGTGTAGTAACAGGTATGATGGTGGGGGCTTTAAATATGACTGAAAAAATAAATAAAAATAAAAGTATGGAATAGTAGCACACATATAAAAAAATTTAACAGTCTAAGCTGTTCTACTATAAAAGAAATGTAAGGCTGATAACTTTTGCTTTCATTAGTGAAGAAAGCCCTTTATGGGCTTACTTATATAACACACACTGGTGGTCATAACCACTTCACTCGTATTTTAACCTTCACGATTTCTAGTCCTCTAAATATCTAATTAGTACTGCTTTTTAAATGGTTTTATAAAAGCATTTTGGCATGTATGCACAGAATGGCCTAGTGCCAAAGTACCATAGCGTGCAGGAACAGTAATGACTCTGTCTCTGCACTGACTCTGTGATAGAATATGATTGGAAAAAAATCAAATGCAAAGCTCAAAGGACAGCTCACATTTCTGCTAGATCTCATAAACCTTACTCAGAGCAAGACTTCCATATCTTTGACTGGCCTATGTGGTTTTAGACATAGAGCATGTAATTTCTTCCTTTTTTGTCCCTTTCCTCTTCATGTCATCATTGACCTACACCTATTGGAGCTTGTCAAAGGGACAATGTATAGATACTCAGAAGATATTTTCCACAGCAGAGCATCTGAGAAGTTTGACTTTGCTCTGGAGCCGCACCCTAATGAACTGCATGGGATGTTCAGCAGATGCAGTACCCACTATACCCAGGCAGTAGAAGTTAAAGCACTGATATATATTCAGCCAGAGAGCTCCATCTGTTCATTGACATCTATAAAGAGTCTTTTTTCTAAGCATCTGAACCATTTGAAGACTTACGTTAAAACAGAAATGTCAATAAAGGGCTTATGTTCTAACCTAGTGCTTCCTCCCACTTGTCCAAACTAGTCCTTAGTCTAGTCTCAAAATCAAAGTATGATGTTCTCCACTTCTGCTTCCCAGCAGATAATATATAGACTGTAACAAGTATATCCCACACTAGTAAGGTCTAGCTAACATCATGTTCCTTTGGTGCCACTAGCTGTCCACATAATTTACAGTCACCCTCAGATTGCTCTAACTCACGGCAAGGGACAAAAGCTGGCTAATGATCAGTCAGTGCAAGGTGGCATCTTTGCTCACACCTCCTTCCCAATTAGCACTCCTTGCTCCTTGCCTGCAGCAGAAAATCTGGGCCTTTATATTATTTTCCCACAACAGCAGCCTCCATCATTAATTAGTGTATGGAAGGTCTGAAGATCCATTGGGAACAGAGAAAAAATATCCTCCCATGACAGTGCTACTCATGCTAACAACTCCAATTCCCCTCAAGCTGTCAGTGACAGATCCTTGAGCTTCTGGTGACCCTGAACAAGACCTTCCTCTGGACTTGGGGAAAGAAACAATGAGATACAAAACCCATGAAGCTTATGGCTTCCTGATTCACGGTTGTATTATTTGTATCTAATCGGGTTCAAGCTGAGTGCAAATCTTTACCCTAACTGGGGCATTGGTAATGTCTCTATCCCATATGTACTCTCTGTCAACTAATAATGCACTTTATTTTACAAAGATGTATATTTCTCAGTATGAACATGATTTGGGTCTCCCTTCTCTGTTCTTCCACCTGTTTTTCCTAAACCTTGCAGGAATGAAATGTCTTTGGACCTTAAAATCACCATCAGCTGGCTTACAATAAGAAGTTAGACAGACAAAAGCCACTTTTGGGGAAAAAAAATAAATAAAACAGAAGTACATTTGAGAAAAGTCTGTTCTTGTGCTTCAATTCCAGTAGAAATCTGGCTAGACTAGAGATTTCTCAAGAAACTTGGAAGTTATAATTATCTTTTAAACCTTTCAAAATAACTATGGGTAGGATTAGAAATTTTAGATATCTGATGAAATTGTCTGTGGTTCATTAGTCACTAATAATGTCACATTTACTTTCTGTATAGCACCAGGTACAAGAAGATAGACATGGTTTATGTGCAATATCAATCAAAAACACTATTAAAAACACCTTGAGAAACAAGAAAGCAGTTTTCCAAATTTATGTAGCTTTTGTACAGCTGTAGACATTAGTCCAGATTTACAAATGCCTTTGCCCAGCAAAGAACCACTCAAGCACGTATGATTTCTTTTCTCTGTAGTTTCATCACAGAAGAAAAACATCCCGGTGAACTCAGCATCTGCCCAGTTTAGATCATGGCTGTACCACCGTGCCATGCACCTTGTACTGATTAGGCTCCCAAAGTCCTAGTTTCACATCCACTCGGTTCAGTGAAAATGGTCTGAGGTCAGGCCTTTGGCTGTTGTAAGGTGCCGATCAGCAATCTGAAGAGGATATCCCGAGGATATTAAATCTATTGACCTATTGACACAAAATCTCTAATGGTTGAAAAGAGCTGTCAGTCATGAATAGCAGAGTCCCTGCTAAGCAGGATATGAAGTAAAATAAACACGTGTTTGGATTATTCCTTAACAGTGTCCCTGTTCAGATTTTTTTATTGACCTTGAGCAGAAGTTAACTCCTATGATAAGGGTCTGCCATTAAGAGGCAGAGTCATCAGTCCAGATCACAAGGGAAAATAAAGTGTAAACATCAACTTTGTTCTCCAAAAGTTAAATAATACTTCCGGCACCAACAAATGCCAAGTAAAATTCTGTTTTTTCTATTCACATTCTTTCCCATCCTTGTCTCATTAATGAACAGCACATACCTAATGTGTCTGGTCTGGCATTATCACATATAGAATATGTCACCTTCAAGCCTCTCCTATCTGCTACCTAAGCACACGATGTTAGGCAGAACTCTTATACTATCTTCTTGCCACACACTCACCCACCCCCCACCTCCCCTTTCAAGCTCTGTGCAGGATTGAAAAAGTTCTGTTTGTATTTTACATAAACACCTATATGGAGGGCTGCAGATGAGAGGAGGATGGAGAGAGAATGAGGATCAGGTCAAAAGAAAATGTAGTGAAGGCAAAATATTTCAGCTGTCTTTTAAAATACAGAAAGTTAACTCAGATAAAATTGATTCCAGAACAGTATGCATTCTATTCCAGCAATATCTATTGCCATATGGGACTTTTAAATACTGGGTTTGGAAAGGAAAGAAAAGAACACAAGGTAGCCTAGTTAAAAACGCACCAGAAGTATGAAGACAGCAGCCCAGTCTGTTACTTGATATTCAAACCTTCTCAAAACTTTATCAGGATTTTTTTTTCTTCTTTCTTCTTGGGGATTCTATACTGCTATGATCAAACAGTTGACAGACATTTTCAAGTAATTTTGCATGATTTCCATACTGAAGAATTATTAAACATAATATTTCAAGAAACTAGTCAGACTCTGTGCATTTTGCTATTTTCTCCAGCATAAACACCCTAACCAGTGCCCCTTAGTACAATATCATATTATTTTTCCATATTTTCTTTTCCTCATAGAAAATTCAAAGCTTATATATGTTTTCATATTTGTTATACATTTGGATCAAATATCTCTTGAATATGTAGAAGGGAACAATAAAAGGTAGGAACAACAATATTTTGGAGTGTATTTGACGAGTGTTCGGGTAGATCTACCTATCTTGTGATGCATTTAAATTCTCTTCATGAACAGCTTAGAATAAATAAGGTTTCTAGCACTATGTCTGGAGTTAAAAAATATACAAATCAAGTAAAAGTATGTTAAAAAGTAAAGTACAACTGTGAAATAACACAATACATTAAAAAATGAGGAAGTGATATAGTCTAACTGCAAATGAGTCATCTTAATGGCACAACAAGAAGAAAAACAGATATGAATTTGGCATTGCAGTCAGCATCACAATTGTTGTGGTAAGAAAGGAAGGGGAGAGAAAGAGACTGACTTTAGATGGTTAAATGGTGTTTATTAGCAGAAAAACAGCAGAAAAAGATACCTTTTTATTACATTTTGAGGCTTTTCAGCTGATAAATGTAAATATTACTAGTTGTCTTCCAAGCTACTACACTAAATTTGTATTTCACCTACATCCCAGAACAAGGCACTTATATAGAAACAATTACACTCTGTTCATTATTTAAACCATTCTGCAGTGATTAACAAGTGAAGTTTGCCAAAGCATTTTCAAGGGATTTTTTGCACTTTTGTGTGTGTGTAGTTAAGATCTGAACATCATGTAACACTGAAATACAGAATCATAGATTCATAGAGTTGTTCAGGTTAAAATGGACCTTTAAGGTCAATCTAGTTTCAACACTCCCTGCCATGGTCAGAGACACCTTCTATTAGAGAAATATCTTTATCATTCTTTAAACCCAATGTAAAAATGTTTTTTAAGTATTAGCATGCCTCATATAAAGAATAGAGTATTTATCTGTCTTTTCATTTCGGGGGATGCATTGTGATCTCAAGAGCTTCTTTAAAGGTGACCTACAAATAATTTAACAAGAGTTAGTTTTATATAGCTCATACCTCATGATGAATGAATGAAGAATGCCAAACAGTTTATTTTATTCTTGTTACTTGAGTGAGATTTTGGGTTGTTTTTTATTTCGAGATATTTTTAGGCGTCAGTTTTGGTTTTCCTGTATTTTAATCACTGAACTGATTAGTGATTTAAAAATACGTATCGGCATGTTTGAAGAGGATGGAGAAAGAAGAAAGGTTTTAAACTTACTTTCTCCAAAAGGTTGTACTGAAGTACAGCTCAGGTGTGTTAACAAAAGAAAAATACAAAAAGTAACATGAATTATCACTAAAACTGCTTTACTTACCTTGATTCATTCCCCCTTTTATCTTTTTGACTCTTATGAAGTCATCATTTCACCAGCATTTCAGGCATAGATCATAGTGAATGGAGTTGGATATATAACAGGAAAAAGAAGGAACAGAGAGGGGAAAAAAGCCCAACCCACAACTGTCAAGTCTTTTTACATTTAATAAAGTATCAAAAATATAATTGAAGCTGACATTCACATTTTCTTTGTTTGTCTTTAAATCACTCTTAAAATAACCCTAAACTTACTGCCTAATATATGGAGATATGGTCTCAAAAAGTTCAATTTTAAGGAATGTTTTAACCAATAGTCCTTCTTTCTAATTAGGGATGGATTGAAGAATTATGGCACTGATTTGCAACAGCAAAAGATATGACAGTTCACATTCAGTTCTGTTTAACTGAGCATGTTATACATGATGTGCAAGAGAGTCAGGTATGGAGGCAGCATGTTTAGACACTGGCAAGGAAAGGTCCTCCTATCTTATTTTACAAGGTCCCCCTCTGTCCATCTTGGAAACAGCAGCATAACATGTTTGGCATGGACCCTAGTTCAAGGACTGCAGTGAGGATGTCCTAGTCAGCCAACCAAGAGTGCTTCTATCTACCTTCCCCATGTCTACAGCCAGAAGACGGACGCCTTTTGGCCTGAATACCTAATAGCCTTTTACTTTACAGTCACTACTTAAGATGATGCACTTATGAAGTAAAAGACATGAGGAGATAGGGAGGCAAGGTAAATCACATCCAGAGAGATCCTGAGCCTTGAAGAAATACAGGAGACTAGTGACATTCTTGTTGCTTGTTTTCATTGTCATAGAAAATTTTTTTGCAATATGTATAAAACTAAGTCAGTTTTGTAAGGCTTTGCAGATAAAGGTCCGCAGCTGTGAAAAATACTACAGCTCTGGGTGGAGAGGTGTTGGCAAAGCTGTGTGAAGCTCTTTTGCATAAACTCGCACCCATATTATTCTAGCTCCTTGCTAGTGCTACCTGATGTGTAAATGCTGCACATCCCTTCTTCTTACCTGTCTTAGTGCTTTGAACAAATCAGGATACAAGTGTATGCTTCTTGCCTGTTTTAATTTCAAGCTATATCTTTATCCCCAAGGACCAACCAAGAATCTCTTTAGCTGAAGTCATATAGGTATCAACAGATTAGAAAGAACTGTCTGCTACTTTTTCCAAGCTACTAATCTCTTTGGAGAAAGAAGTGGTTTATATGAATTTCCTGGATTATTTTCAGTATCTTCAACATTTAAATGGAGAGAGAGAAAGAGGGAGACAGGGAGAGAAGGAAAGTAGCTCAGTCCTCTGACCACCTTTCACTTAACCTTTTTTCAGCAGGGTCTGTCACATTCTTCAGTGGAAAGTCTATGGAATTACACCATTGTGAAAGGGAATTGAGTGCCTCCAATCACGACAATAGATTTTTTTAACAGTTTCTAAGGCCTTAGGCTTTCTTGGTTCTAAAGCCTTAGACTTGCATTAAGAAAAGTCTATCCCATAGAGGGTAAGGGTGAAAAGGACAGAAATTCCTTACCCTAATTTCTGTCAGCTACTGACCTTCACCTGTCTCCCATCCTCCTGAAGTTGGACATAAGTGCAGCACCGGTTCATTTACCTTGAGCTGTACTCTGCTCCTTCTCCATCCTACCAAACTGTTTGTGGTTGCTTGCTGGAGCCATCTTGAGTGTATTTGCCACCAGCTGCTTCCCACAACCTCGTTGCTCCCCTACCCACCTCCAGAGTGTTGCACCACACTGCAGGAGCCCACAGTGCCATTTGCCAACACCATCTGCTGGACCTCCTGAGCCAAGATTACCTCCTCCTAAACCCACACCCTTTCTATCAGGGTTTCAAAGCCTGCAAACAAGGGGTCACAGTCTGAAAAGAAAGGCTAAAAAAGTCTGAAGCTGCTGTTCTTATTCCCAGCATCTTTTCTTTCTCCTTCCAGCACACAAACATCCTCATCATCCTGCAGTAACTGTTCTGGGGAAAAAAGAACATTTCAGTATCACTTTTGGCTGCTGTTTTAAACACAGAACCACTCACATCAAATCTGTGAGGTGATAGTCTTAATTATATCTTCTCTATCTCCTGACTGTCCCCATCCAAAGAACTGAAACTAAAGAGCCAGGTGGTGGACATGTATACCTATACTTGAATCCCAGTCTCTCTCTCTCGAGAAGTCTAGAATTTAGAATTTGCCTATTCCTGTATCTCATGTTTATGAAATCCTTACTGCTGCCTACACATCCTTAACCTCCAGAAATTTCATGTTTATATATTTCTCCCTTTCATCTCTGAAGTATCTGCATTGGACTGATCCATCCCAGCAGTACTGAAAACCTTTAGTCTTCCCCTACTTCTATTCCTTCTTTGCTGAAAAAATACTAGGCTTCAAAACATCTTGTAGTAGAAATGTTCTTCTGGGCCCTGAATACACTTGTCAAGGACCATGGTCCTTCCACAGCTGCACTGAGCACAAGGGCAGATTCTTGACTCAGCTTATGAGGAGAAAACCTACATAAAATAGGATTTACATGGAAAAAATGACAGATTATTACAGTGAAACTGTGGGGTCTTTCTTCCATTTTCAGTTCAAACAGATCTAAAAATGCTAAGAGTAATTTTTCCTTTGTAAACTGTACTTTTCCAGTGGTTTTGCTCTGCTGCTTAAGAAAAGAGAGAGGAGACCAGATTCCCCAAGTTCTACTTCTACTTTTGACTCTCAGCCAACTGCATAATTTTCTCAGTTCCCTCAGTTACAGCATTCCTCAGTTTACCAATTTGCAAATATGATACAATAACAGCTATGTATCCACAGGAATGCACAGGAAAAACAACTCTTTGCAAAAGACTTCAACTCTGGCAGAAGAACATATTGGATAACTTCTTCTTTCAAATTAAAAATGTGATAGATTATTCACATATCTATACATAAACTCAAATCATGAATCTGCTTGTAAGTGAACCACTCTTACGTGAACCCTGCACTCTGTTTATAAGGCACATTGTTTCCTTTATAAAGCCTACAGAAGCCAGACTTTGATTTGAATATAATAAAATTGCAGAAACAGCAGAAGCTGGCCATGTAACTCCTATTTTAATGAATACCTAAAGTAACAGTCCTCTAAGCCATTGTGTCATCTTTCAACTCCTGTCCCTCCCTCCCCCTTTCTGCACCAAACTCGAGGAAAAGAAAAACTGATTGGCAGGTACTGTAGCTGGCGTGAATAACTACGACTATATATCTTGTCAAAAATCAGCATGTACTTTAAAAAAGAAGAAAGTAAAATATGAAGATAAGAGGAATAATCTGAGGCTCTCCCATATTCTCATTCAAATTTTTCTATTTAGATTTCACTATATTTCCTTTTTTAACCTTCTCCTGCAGGTCTTTATATATAGGACAAAAAAATCCACTTCTGTCATTTAAAGCATGATGAAAGTACCAAAGAAAAATCTATTTTCAGCTGTTTCTCATTAGAGCACTTTTTTGCCACTGTGATGAAAGTCGATGCAGAGAAAGAAAGACGAGTCACTGATGAAGATGAAGAAGCATTTCTGATCAGCCATCTGTTCAACCAATTAAACCCCTCACAAATAAAGTTGTGTATATGTATATAGCTAACCCATAAAGATATACACATCTATGTGTACACTGGCATGTGAACACATACATATAAATACCATGTAAAGTCTACTTTGCATATACTAAACTCTGCTTACATGCTGAGCATAGCTAATTAAATGCGCACATAGAGAAACACTGCAAATGCGAAATAGAATTTGGCGCTGTTGGAGAACAAAGCCTTCTCTATTAACATCCTTTTCTCTTAATGGTCCTTATGCAGTAAAAATAAAGTCCAAACACTGTAATTTTACTCCCAGAAAAGTTACAAATACTGTAGGTATCTTTAGAAACAGCTGCAAAAGTGGATTCACTTCTGACAAGATTGGTGTTAATTACCAGTAAGGACTTCAGTATAATACTATTTAAATCATTTTAAATTATCCCTCTCAAAAATTAATTTTTCATCAAAGATTACACAAAAAAATCATGATATCATCTCTGCAGCTGCGATTTAGTAATAATTTTATCTATTATTACCAATGTCAGTTAGATAAAAGAAAAATGGCATCCTACTGTGCTGATTCCAGCATAGGCCATATATAGAAATTTTTAACTATCACTTATAATCGCCTTGATGAGCTTAAACCTCCTCTCAATTAACACCCTAAATGACACTGAGACATCTTAATGGAGGATGTAAGTAAAGGAAAAAGGCTTTAATCAAAGAATAAAAAGAGAAGTGCCAAGCAAAAGGAGGAAGTCTGGTGCACCTCTTAGTGTCCAATCACACTGGGGTCCTTTATCTTGTCTTGAACTTCTTGTCATCTTTATATTGCAACTGTAACTTCACAGCAGCCATAAGAAGAACAAAAAAAGAGTGCATACTCTTATCTGCAGTTTGCATCCATGTCTGAGAAATGCAGTGGGGATACACACCGAGCAGGCAAAGGTAGACTAAATGAAACTGAAAACACTGTGAAAAATAAAACTATTGTAAGTCACAATGAGCCTTACTCCATTTTGGTTTCTATTTTGATAGTGGTTCAGGGAAAATCTTAAAAACTGGAGCATAGTCATTCACATACTGTTCAAAAAACCTTGAAGGAGCGTGTTCTGATCCTAATATCCCAACCTGAATAAAAGTTCTGCTTTCACAACCAAAAGGCAATTATACTTGTAAAGATATCAGTTGCCAGATAGCCACATAAATATTTGCTTAAATGACACCTACAATTGATATTATCAAGGGCATTCCTGTCTCTTTTAGCATAACTCTAAGACTCCCAGTACAAGTTATGTAAATGCATACACACACTGGGTGGTTATGATAACACCCGTCAAATTTCAGGAAGGTTGAGAAATAAATCTCTGTCTAGTGTTTCCCAAATTTGTGAACTCAACTTTCTAGCCATCACAGTACCTACAAGGATGTAGTAAACTGATAATCTTCAGCTAGCCTCTGCAGACATCTCGTTATACCCTTGTGTAAAACCACTAGGCAATGACTCCAGCCTGGGAACTGCTGTTTTAGGCTGCATATGGCTGAAGGGACAGATAACGGATGGTTTTGACCTGGTAGATGACTCAGTGACAATCTGCCAGCTTTGATAGGGAAAAAGAGCTTAGGGAAGTGTGGTCACAAATACCTCTGAAGGACTTTGGGAGGTGCTGTGAGTGCCTGGGAACCATACATTTCTGCTGTAACAGCTAATGGTGCTGTTAGGTTTTGAAGTATTTAGACAACAAATAGAAGTTCCTGTTCACTGTGGCTGTTCCCATGTCTGTAATTCAAAAGATGTATGTATATATATATTGTTTCACGGCCTGATATTTTTTTTAGTTAATTCACTCATAATGAGAAATAAATTAATATCTCTGGGTGCATTAATAGTGAAAAAATCTAATTAAAATCAGCCATGGTATTTCATGTCTTTCAAGTGTTTGTTTGTCTGTTAGAGCTTCACAAACTGTTAGCTACAAAAAATACCAGTTAAGGATTCAGCTCATTTTGATTAACAAATAATTTGCAAATGGATTTTGCTTTTATTTGTCATAGGTATTTGTTGAATAGTTCACCCAATCATTTTAGCTTGTGGGTTGTTTGCTTCAGCTTTTCACTAGTCACTCTTATTCTGGTGCTAAGCACATAGTATTTATGACACACAAAGTACTTTTAAAAGAGCCCCTCAGGTAAAGGTAAGAAATACTCCAACCTCTGCTTCATGACAGTCACAGTATCCGCTAAATTTAGCCACTGCTGTTACAGAGAAATTGATCAAACCCAGGGAATTATTTCTCCTCCTGTGCTGGATGATTTTAGATGTATGAATATTACATAGCAACTAATAACAAGCAATGGACTGTGTATTCTTAGGGAGAAATTTGCAGATGTGCAGTGATTCGTATTAATATCTGTGCAACTTTCAGCATTCACAAATATTACCCTGCCATGGGGCAGCTGTCTGAATATTTCCAACTAAAGAGCTTTCTGTCACTCACAAAAGAAGCAACCTTCCAACATTCACTCTCCAAGCTGGTTTTTGTTCAGGTTTTTTTTATCCCCCATTTGGACTTCTAGCCAAATAATTTCTTTCTCCAATTAAAATTTAAGTAGGGTTGATTTTGCCTACATAACACACAAGATGGCAGGGAAGTAATGCATGCAATTGAAAAAATCCTTAAGTTTTCACCGAGCTGGAGGTAGATAGTCTATCAGTTTACAGGAAAAAACCTAAAGCTAATAACTTTACAGAAAGAAAATACCTTACATGGAAAAGAAGCATCACTTTCTGCAACTGCTGCTCAAACAGAAACTGTGGTATGATCCACTGCTAAATGCTAAGCACACCATCCTAAAGACAACAGCCTTTTTTCTATGTGATCAAGGAAACACTTATTTTCTTATCCAGCAGAAAAACTCTAAGTACACTGCTTTTAACTTGATCTCCATTTCACTGTTTTACCAGTATGATAATAATTTCTGTTGATTACGAGCCTGAAAAAATGCTTTTTTTGATCAAAATGTCTGTGGCAACAAGGAGTCTAAGGCACACTTGGTAATGTTGATATCAAAAGGAAGTCCTTTTCCTGGAATTGGGTTTGAGCTGTCTCATCAAGTGACTCTCATAAACAGCATCTCTTCAGAGTGATGGGAGAGTGCCAGTCAAGCCACACTGAGAAATAATTTCAAGTGCAGACAAGCCTAAGAGCTCTCATAGTCATAATCAGCTAAACAAATGCACATTTCAGTGTGGATGGACATTCTTCCACTAGCGTGACCCATATTTAAGCCAGCATCAGGAAGTTTTGCAAGACAGTTAAATCAATCTAATGTTGACCAAAAAAAAAAAGGATTGTTTGCACTCATATCCCTTACTCTCAGATGTATACTGCTGTTTCTAGCTTTGCAGAGAAGTGGGTGCTCATCTGATCTCTTTGCTAACCAACTGAGTTCACTAAACTGGCAGAAAATGCTGCACTGTTATTTGCTTAGTTCATTTTCTGCCTGTATAGTAAGCTGATGCCCCAGCTTACTGGGACACCAAATATATTCCAGAGCTAGCATGAGAAGTGGGGAGGAAGGTAGGTTGTTTCCCCTGAGTATTGTCAGGGTTTTAGGATTTTCCCCTGAGGAAACCACCTCCTTAAAAAATGTCATGTCACTGTACTTGGACTTAACACTTCAACCATACCTGAGGTATTGTTCTGACCAAATACAGGGATCTCCGGTAAGAATAAAGACAAGAGTTGCACAAAAAAATGTTGATTTTTTTTCAGTCTGGGAATAAATTACACAAAAATATACTGGCCCGGCAGCTGAGTTTTGCTGGCATTGCTATGTTGATTAAGACTGTGAAGAAGAAAAACAAATAAAAAAAAAAATACAAAGAGCAAGCAAACCACACTTTCTTCTCCTAACCAGCACTACTATGACAGCAACTTATGACGTATATGTCATTTTATCTACAAAAGAGTAGTTTTGCCCTACACTTACCTTGTTCAGGAAGTTGTATCAGTTTATCAGCTTTTTGTGCCAGTGTAAACTTAGACTCCAATGGAAGTGTCTGACTGTCTAGATATATCACAAGCCCTTTCTAGCTAGGATATGGTCATAACAGGAACCTTTTGGCTTTTGATTATGAAAAAAAAGTCTATATTTCAGTGGATGCTTTGCCATGAAGCTGCACAGCTGCTATGAGGTGGTTTTTTTGCTTCTTCAGTCACCACCTTTCCAAACAACAAAGAAATTCTGCATGTGCTACGAATAACAATAAAAAATATCTATTCAAAAAGACTATGCTGCAATTGTGTCCTTTTATTTCTTTGCCAACAATAAAAAAGTTCATTCTAAAATCCCCAACATTCTGCAATTGCTTGAGAGCCAGGACAGCTCTCAAGCCAGGTCTAAATTATAAAGTGTTGTTGACAAAGCTGTTTCAGTCACAAGCATGAAAAAAATCACACTCTTAATTGATACAGATACGCCAGCAGCACCCTCTGTATAGATGCAAGAATCCCTTTGCTGGCAGGCGTATGTCACTCAAATAGGTAGATGAAGAAAAAAACCTCCTTTTGTCAATATATGTTTGTTCTCTGGTACAGGTCAACCAACAGAGCCTGTGTATCATGGACCAACAATTCCCATGTTTTTTGTAGTCAAGCCTTGCTTGGGAAAATTGGTAATGTGAAAGACCTCCCTGCATCCAACTCCTTTCCCCCAAAAAGGGGCTTTTAGTTCCACCTTGTGTCCCTCTTCTTGCTTCTTATCTCTCTGGCACTTACTCTATGGCTGCCTTATCTCAGTTTCACTTCATGAGTCCCCTAATTTTTATGGGACCATTTCTGTCTAGAGTCACTCAGACATGGTCACATCATGTCTCCCAGCACTTGTGGTGGCTGAACTCACTGGTTGGGAAACCTTGATGTAAACTGTTACACAGTCTGTCAAAATGAAAACAAAAAAACTTTCCATGTTACCATTTAGTTTTGTCACTCTCATCACTGACAATCACCAAACCTCAGGATGGTTGAGGTTAACAAGGACCTCTGGAGATCATCCAGTCTGACCCCCGTGGCCAAAACAGAGTCAACCAGAGCAGGTTGTTCAGGATTTTTTCCAGTCAGGTTTGGAATATCTTCAAGGATGGAGACAATCACAGAATCACAGAATTCTAGGGTTGGAAGGGACCTCGAAGGATCATCTAGTCCAACCCCCCTGCCAGAGCAGGGTCACCTAGAGTACATCACACAGGAACGCATCTAGGTGGGTTTTGAATGTCTCCAGTGAAGGAGACTCCACAACCTCTCTGGGCAGCCTGTTCCAGTGCTCT
>VZRW01010856.1:89065-123639 GCA_013398125.1 Aegotheles bennettii | reverse complement strand
TTCTCCTACACTGCTCTCCAGCAGGTCAGCCCCCAGCCTGTACTGGTGCATGGTGTTGTTCTTCCCCAGATGCAAAACTCTGCACTTGCTCTTGTTGAATTTCATTAAGTTTCTCCCAATGAAGAACTCCATGTCGGAACTAGTATCATTTAAACCATTCCCCCATGGAAAACATCTCAAAACCTGCACAGACTTCAGCATCTTTTTCTCATTTAGTTCCAATACCCTGTAACTGACAGAGAGACAGTTGCAGATAGAGAACTTGTATGGAAAAAAAAGAAACTGAAGATGTTATTTTGATAACAGAAGAGACATTTAAAAAGCAGACATCTTTTGAGGGGTTAAAGATTAATTTCCTGTAGTTCCTCTATCTTTCGGCATAGTCCTGAGTAACTGGAAGACTGTGTCCTCTCTTTCTTTGTATTGAGGTTACTACCTGACCCCTAATAACTTTGAATCTACTGATACTTTAGAGGACATGAACAGGTCTAGCAGGAAGGATGAATTCTTATTTTGCATTTAAGATTTACAGGCATATATTTCTACCTGAGTAGACTGAGGTTATTCTTTTTTATATATATTAGATATAAAAATACATCAATTGCTCAGAAGTATAAGGAAATGAATATGAAGTATCCCAAACTGTCTCTAGGTTGTAGACATAACCTTACGATGACATGCTTATGCCCTCCTCCCTCTTTTTTCTTTAACTTATTCTCTATGGGATAGCTTGCCAGACACACCCTAAAACACTTTAGGTTCATTTAACTGAAGATTTAATCTTGCAGAATGGAATGATCCTACACTATATCTTATGCTTGGATGGATCTGTGGCTAACTGGACAGGTACAAGTGTGAATGATAATACATCACTATATTAGCAAATGCTGCCTTCACATATAACTTTCTGAAGGTAACTCTGGACTATGATGATGCTGCGTTTAGTTTAGAGCTAAATACAGTATTTCAATGGTGTCTATGGAGTTACATTAGTTTGAAAAAAAATAAAGCAAACTGAAATAAAATTAAGTTCTGCAAAGCTAAGCATAAGGGAACAATATTGTGTTTTGTTTTCTGAAATTGTGTCTTTGATCTTAAAAGTAGAAGGGTGGTAAATATAATTTAATAACATTAACAAATTTTATATGAGGAATTGACTGAGTAACTATTACTGAGGATCTAACTTCAAAAGCATTATTTGAGGAACTAAGAAAAGGGTTCTTGATTTCTTCTTCAAAATTAATTGAACTATGTGAAATAATTCTTTTGTTTCTCTCTTATTCATGCCACAATATTGTAGCAAACCAGAAAAAAACCATATCTTTAATATATACACATTAGAGAATTTCTTCCCAAAAGAGCACAAAGATATGTGTAGGTAATGGAAGTTCTTTAGCTACTCTTGAAAATCAGCTCCATCAGAGGTGAAACAGAGCAAGCACTTAATACATAAAAAGGATGACTCTAAGTGAAGGAAAAGATTGTACCCAATTGAAATTTCAGGGAACATAAGTAGGGAGAATATAATCACCAGGTCAGAAATTCATGAAGATACAACTCTGTCAGCTGTGAGATCTTTAGTTTTTCGCTAGGACCACATTAAATTTCATTCAAAAGATGGTACCTCACAAACAGCATGGTCTTCCCAAGAAGGCAGGGACAGCCATGCAGAGGAAACATCCATTTTTGGCTGAAGTCTTAATACTGTAAAAGTTCAAGTTGAACTGTTGCCCCTAGAGTTCCTTCTTTATTTGAAACACTAAATTTAAAAAGAACTCTTGTAAGGTAAGAAAAGAAAGAATTTGGTACAGACAAACTAACCCCATGCTTGCACGATTCCTGAAAAGGCATGAGTTTCCTGTGCAGACCACATCAGTAATTATTAAGTGGTAACAGCATTGTTATGTTTATAATATTTTTCTCTGCTCATCAACTACTCATATAGACTATTTTTCTCACTAAAATTCTCAGTAGCAGTTGAGAACTGCAAAATTCAGCTTAAGTGAATGACAAAATCAGCTTGAACCAACTTTGGATATTTTCTGGAACCCGAGTCTCAGTTCTGATTTGTCCTCGGGGTTATACCTTAGCAATCCCAAAAAGACCTTAATTTGTACAAGTATTTGGTCTTTAAGCCTACAAATACATAGTGCTCTGCACCTCCATTGGAAAATAAAAATGGTAAGACAAAACAAAGCCACAGTCTTAGATATAGTGCCTCAGTAACAGAGTTGCTAAAACATCACCAAAGCCTCTCCCTGCAGAAGAGAGACTGCAAAACCAGTCTTAGGGTGGCTGTTTCCCCAGGGGCAGTACAGGACTGCCACAGAAGTCGCAATCTGGAACATGTTTGTGTGTCCTCCACTCCCTCTTAATACTTCTTGTGAAAGATGGGCACTCATTTACCAAAATTTGTGCCAGCAGCAGATCAATGCAAACACTGCTGCCTTCCAATAATTTTAATGCTAGATCATGATTGAGTAAGACATTAGGTGGACTGCAAAGTATAGCATGACTCTGCCCTATTGTTAAGCTTTAATTAGTTAAGGCAGCATAGAGCCTCCCTGGAACAAGATGCTCATATTTCTTAGAAATGCAGACACTCTTGTAGAAATATGAATTAAGAATAACTTTTTTTTATATGCAAGTTAAAGGCAGGGGATGGAGCTAGGATTTGAAATCCTCACAGGACAGGTCATGAGCTTTTTCTTCTGGGTGGTGTTTGAAATGTAAGTACTAGCTGAAGAACAGCAACAAGTAACAGTCTAGATACAACAGTACAAGTACCAGGAGGTGTTGTACCCTATATGACACAAGTGTAGTGTGTGCAACAGGAAGGAGAAGAAATATTTAAATTGTATTACGGTTTCCTGCCTCTGCCACTGATGTTCTGTGAGATCTTCAGTGATGAGAGAGATCTTCACTCCTTACAAAAACTGAAAATAAAATATATGTGCCATAAAGGTACTGGGTGTTTTAACTATTTGCAAAAGCATTTTGATCTGTGAATTAAAAAGCCATAAAAGAAATTGAATCTCAGGGTTCAATGCAGGAGAAACACTGGGGGGGGGGAACCTAAAACCGTAAACATTGGCTTGCCTAATTATGGAAATGTCTCCAGCAGCAAACTGGCAGTGCCTCAGATAAGGAGGGCTGCATAAAAAATGTTGACCAATAATGTTATGGCATGTAGTGTTAACACATTCTTGCAGAAGAATATTATATTAAGTTTCTTTATTGGAATTTGAAGTCTATGGATATAGAGAATGGAACAATTTCAAATGAACAATGGAGTTTATCCTAAGTATAGTCACTTCAGTTAAAAATGAATGGGTTTGCAGGCATGTTGTAGAGAATAGTTAAAAATGACTGGAGTACTCTTCAGATTATTGAAGCAATCTAGGAAATCTAAATTGGTCTGCAGTTCCCATGCCCAGAGCACTGTATTCAATTCCAAAATAAAGTGCTCTTAAAAAAAAAAAAAAAGTGAAACATTATATTTGGAAAGGATCAGAGTTCTGGGCATGCACTATGCAGAACAACTTAAAATTGCTGAAGCACTTCAGTTTCTTTTTTTTTTTAACACACACTTCTTTTTGGAAGCAAATCAAAAAGCATTCTATCATTGTAAGCAAACTCATGAATGATTTAAATATTGAACCCTATGTAAAACAAAAGGAGGAGAATAATTATAATAATAACACTAACCCCCTCCTGCCCTGAAACCCACTGAAAGCAAAAGGGACATAAAGAAAAAAGCAGGCAAGAGAATAAAGAATCCATACCTTCAAGGCATTAGAGTTGTAGGGACGTTGATGACCTGGTCTGTATGCTTTGCAGAGAACCACAAATCAATACACCACTGGAGAATAAGGATGGTCTTGGGAATAGATCATGGTGACCCTATCTCTTCACCTTTGGCTACATGAACTTCTTTTACATCACAGAAAATGTCTCTCCTCCTTCCTGATTGTATCTGAGTGCTTGCTCCCTTAACAGTTGTACTAGTCCAGGACTGCTTGACAATATTTTTGTATGGATTTTTCTTTCTTTGGTGAGAGACATCTTGCATGGGCCAATTCTAAAGATTTTGTTGTGATTTGGCCAGGGTTAAAGTTCCAGATCTTCAGTGTGTAGGAGCAGGGGGAATTTCAGCTTTCATTTAACATGAGAGTGTGTTTTCTAACCCCTATAGTTGGTGATAAAAACTTGGAAATGTGTCCCCAGGAAACTATAGAATCCAAATCCCAGCAGGCAAATAGAAAGTCTCCCCCTTCTCACCCTTCCCTATGCAAACTAAATTATTTTTAAAGCTCAGTATTTAGAAATCATCTTTGCAACTATGGAACATTTGGGTCTGGCAATCTCCCTTTGCTTTGCCTCCCTCCTGGTATGCAATGTCTCCTCGCAAGCTAAGATTATACTGAGAACGAGGAGAGGGTTCCCAATTTGACCTACACTGCATCGGAGGCAGTGAGACAAGCCTAGAGCCAGGAGTTAAGCCTCCCCATGCATCAAGGCAGAGGCGTTGCCCCTCCAGAGTGGCTGCTGAAGGCGAACGCACAAGCTGGCAGCACACAGCCACGCCAGGAGAAGTGCAGGGAGGTTTTATGTCTGTGGGACCGAGGAATGCTGCAAGCCCTGCTCCAAGGAAAGAACGAGAGTCAAATTCTCTGCCAACAAAATTAGGGCTCTCTTCCAGCATTCAGAAATGTACATACTTTTATATATTTGCCACATGGCTTTGCTGTGCAGCAGCACATGTGTTGTGGCTGCGCAACGCTGAGTGAAAAGAGCACCCAAATCGAGGAGTGTTGCTGGTGAGGAGGTGGCACAGGGTGGTTCTGGGTGGGTGGTGGTACCTGAGGTCAGGGAAGACAGCTAGAAACATTCATCTTCTGCCTGCCAAAGAAAAGGTTTGCACCTGATCAGCTTTGTGCAAGAGCCCCATTACCAGCACTGATCAAAGATGCTTGGGAAGCTCTAGTCTTTATTTTCTTCCCCTGATTTTGTTATTGTCGGTATGTGCCCTGGTGTCACTCTCTGCAGCACAAAAGCCTTAACGGAGACCATACCCCACTGAACCAGGCAACAAAACCATAGGAGATAATAGTAGAGAGCTTACATTGAAATCTGACAAGAGGGGCAAAGGGTAGAAGGAATTAAACATTATTATTCTGATCTCAGGTCCCCAAAGTCCCAAACCAGTGTCTTAACTATAAAAGACACCTGTTCTCCTATGACTTTATTAAACAGGGAAGCAACCATTGAAAAATCAGACCATTTTCCCACTGCTCTCCTGAAAACAGTCCACAAAACAATTTCCTGCATACATCTGAGCTTAAGAGGAAAAATTCTATAAAAGGAGACATTCTTGACAAACATGCTAATGGTTCATGAATAAACTTGAAAATCAAGGAGGCAGTTTAAGGAGAGTCAGTTACGAATGCAAATGAAGGTTTTCCTAGCTATGACCACAGTCAGTATTTGCTCAGCAGAGAAGCAGGTGACACAAGACAATCTGCATGCAGCCGAAGGCTGATGGAAAGCTTGTTTGTGCTCAGTGCACTAGAGGAGTTGTTCGGGAACAGTTACGTAAAGATTAGCCCTGTAACGTTGCCAAACACTCTGCGTTATTATGTGCTGTGTTTGTGCCAGGCAGCCCCACATGTCAGAGCTGCCTCATAGGGCAGTTTTAACATGCACGCCCACATTTCATAGTGCTCGGAAGAATAAAAAAGCCACAGAGGAACCAACTCTGACCTCGTTCGCATGGCTGCCACCACCTATTCCTGTCAGCTTGTACCTGCCTAAGTGCAACCAGTGTAGAGCTGGAAAGACACACCCACTGCATTTTGGAGGTAGCTGTCCTCACCTCCCCTCCTCCCCAACCCTTCATGTTCCCACAGAGAATCCCAGCTGCATGGATAAAAAAAAGTAGCAACTCAACCATGTGGAAGCATACAAATTTAATGTTGGCTAAATAGGAAGGCAGCCTAAATAACACAACGATTGGAGTTATGCAGGTCATAAGTCTAGGGAGTAAGGAGCTATCAGTGTTTCTTTTCTTGCTCCGTTTTCTTCACAGAAGTTCATTAAACAATGATTCTTTCCCCTTTAAAAATTTATGAATGAATGATGTGTTCGTGAATATGAGAGAGCAAAAAACACTGGCCTTAGCCAGACACAGCACAGTCTGGCACTCTGCAACCTCCCCACGAGCCTTCCTCTCCCAGTGTACCTCAAGTCTGACCCGAAACGCTTCTCTCTTTGATGCCTGCAACCTCAAGGAGGGAGAGACATGCCAACAACACATATGGGTATTACATGCATGGGATATACCTGTCCTAGCAGGGAGTGGATGTGGAGCCCAAGACACAGAGGAAAACATTGCTTCATCAGTCTGGCAAACTCCTTTCATTTGCACTATGCGGGCATCCCCTCAGGTACAAGGATGCCACAGTCACAAAGGAACATAAGACTCTGTCTGCAAACATACATAAAGACCTCTTTATCTAATTCAGTATCATGAGTGGCACCATCCTCTTCCAAGGCCTGGACATAGCTACATCAGTGTAGCTTGCCTGATGAGTCTCGAAGGGCAATAAATAAACAACAGTAATGACAACTTTTTATAAAGCCCTTTTTATGGACAGATTTCCAGTAATTTACAAAATAAGAAACTGCTTTTATTTTCCCACTCATATTCTCTCCCCATCTCCATAGAATCTCTTCCTTTAATTTTTTAAATTTTTCTTTTATTTATTTTTTTATTTTAAATACATTTTCTACACATTTCTTTATTGGGTCTTCTTTTTACTTTTTTTTAACTTTTCTTTCATTTCCATCCTCTTTATTGTCACTTAGCTTGAGTTTTGGACTTTTTGTAGCTTAAGTATCTCTCCAGTTTTTCTGGTATTCTACTCCTTTTCATTATTTTGCATTTCCGCGTCTCCTCCTCTCTATTATTTGCTTATCTGCTCGACCCTTCCATGCATCTCTTCCTCTTTATCTGTTGCCTTTCTCTCTTCATCCCCTCTGATGGTGATTCTTTTCCTTCCCAGCTCTGTTTTCAAAGTTCTCTTCTCACATCCTGTTCCTTACTGTGATCATTTCATGTGCTCCATTCCCCTGTTGTTATTATTCTTATTTATATAACTTACTGCAATAGTGTCCAGAGATCTAATCTTGACTTGCCCTTTCACCACCACTATCATAACCACCCTTCTCAGTGATCTACTTCAAAAGTCAGGGGCATTCAAAGTCTCAAACATCATCTTTTTCGGCTCTCTTTTTTACATATGCAGATAAGGCCTGGCAGGCAATAGAAATGCTAGGATTAGCTTTCCTTGCAGTATGTTGAGAGAATAGTTTTTGGCTCCAAGGACAGCCTGCCCTGGAGTCTGTGTAGAAGGTGCCACTCTGTTACATGATCTACAGGAAGAAAGCAAACTCATTTATTACTGAGTACCTACCAGTGGTTTCAAAGGACACAAACTCCTCCAACAGCTCCAGCTCTTCCATACTCAGGTTGGCTAGTGACCATAGAGATGAAACAAGCAGACTACAGAGTGCCTTCACTGACTGGATGGCTGTCACCAGCAGAACTATTCTTCTCTAGCATTGCCCTCAAGACGAAGATCATAAGCAAAGATATCTGAGCATGCCTGGCACAGCAGACTCCACCACAATAAGGATAATCTCCACTGGGACAGAAGACAACCTGACTCCTCAGACCACCTCATGGATACTTTCCTGGGTACTTTTAAAGTAAGTCTGATAATAATTAGATTTAAAAAAAAAACAAACACAACAACAAAATGCTCTGGAGCTTTCTGGGCTGCAATGGGAGTATTTCAAGCATCTTCCCAGCTGTGGTAAAATACGGTTTTATGGAAACCCTCAACTGACTTCCACTTGCCTAGAGCTGAATAATGTTTTCAGACAGCAAACTTTGGTCTCAGGAGAATGAATCTTTTTTTGTGGATTTCTATGCCTTTGAGAAACTGAGCCTCAGAGCTTTGCTGGATGGGAATGGTATCCAGGACCTCAACAGAAGAGACAGCACCTGCTTCTTTCTAGAATGACAAAATGTAGATGATGATTAATTGTACCACCACCAAAGGAACCCCAGGTAACCAGGGAAGGCTGAACTTCCTTCAGTTTGACAGTCTGTATTCTGTGTCATAACTAAGAGAGGTCTTCAATCCAGAGGGCTGTGAAAGCTGGGGGAACAAAATGAAAAAAGGGAGAGGGTTGAAGTGACATAAGGGAAAAAGTGCCTGCAGGAACACTACAACAAGGTGGGGAGGGAAAGACAAGAGAGATGTGAGAGCAGAAGGAAACTGAGAGCAGTACAGTTGTTTAAAAGACTGCTACTTATGGAAAAAAGATCCAAAACATGGCCCTGTAGTTACTGCGTTTTTTCTCTTCTTTCCTCCTTCTTTCCTCCTTCTTTCACCTTTCCATTTTGGAGGTAAAATGGGTCATAACTCATCAGTGTAGGTACACTTGTCAGGTCTCTGGCCATATACAGTTATGACATGATCAGAATTTTTGGACAGAAGAGATAATAACACTGACATATATTACGCCAACTTTTACATTTCTATTCCCCAATATCTCTCCTAGGCTTGTTCCATCCTCAGATGCATGTTATATTGTCTTGGCTACTTGCACAAGCTTCCATCCTTTTTTGTAACAAATGATGGATATTTAAAGTCTTTCCACACAAATCGGGGAGGTTAAATCAGAGACTTTGGCCAAATTGACACTGCCTGGCCAGTATCAAATAGGTTTTTTTGATATCACAATTTTCTTTCTTGTGTTGTGTACTTCATATGAGTTTTACCCAGGAATTTTGAAGGTCATTAAACATTTTGGGGAGCAGATCCACAGTCATCCCATGCACTAGAACAATGAGAAGACTGTTTATTTTGTTTGTGGGGAAAAAAGTTTTATACTAATACACCAGTGTTTGATGCCACTAGCAGGGATATGTATTCATGCTGCTCATTCTCAGTTGTATAAAATATAGATCAAGTGGGGGTGGGTTTTTTATTATTTTGGAAAGAGGAAGAGAGAGAAAAAGAATGAAACTTCATATGTTTGAAATGTTTGTAAATTTTTAAACATAAAAAATCCAACAACTTCATACCCCTACAAACCTGTAGCTCAAATTATTAACTTACATAAAACATTAAAGGAAACATGGTTATTATTGCACCCAGGAAACAGGGGTGGATGGGGAAAGAGGTGGGAAATTAAAGGGGAAAAACTATTAATTTCATGTACTCAAGTTCTGACATAAAAATGGGGATTTTGTCTGTTAAATGTTGATGTGCACAAAATCATAGCCAGGTCTAAACGCCTTAGTCATGGCAGGGGGTTAAAAAATAGAATATTTGAGAATAATGTGAATTAAAAAGGCAAGTTAGTTTAAATTTCTGTTTGGTAGGGCCTGAGGCCTACAACTCCGATGGGAATACACTGTAGCCAGAGGGCTGATGAATGCCCTTAATGAATTTGGACAACCTGGAATACATGCATAAAATGATTTTAAATATTGATATGATGTCATTGTGTGTCTGAAGATATTGAAATGTTCATTTTCAGAGATAGACAGGTTGCATCTAATTTATTATGGGGAGGGGAATGATTATTTACATTTTTTAATGTAGCAATAAAACAATTATGGGATTTAGGGAGAGAGAAAAAATTCATGCTTCTCAGAGAGCAAAAATGCATGTTGTGCTAGAAATTACTTAGAGAAGCTTATACCAGCAGATATTAAGAAATACACTTTCCCTTTTTCCTTCCTTATAATTGAGGTAATACATTCATAAAGTATGTAAAGTAAAAGGACCTTTTGACCAATGTTCATTACATTTAGCATGCTCTATGTAAAGTAGAAGGAACAGCTTATATATATCACTGGGGATGACTAACTCACCCACATATTCTGGATGTGTCTATTATAACATTTCCATGACATTGCCTGGTTTTCAGAACAATTCTTACCGTGAAGAAGAGGAGACATGGTGTTATAATGGTACGTTCAGTTCTGTTGTGATATGAAAGTTTTTACGGAGACTGCCTCAGGGCAACTGTCTGCCTCGTGTGTTCAGTATTACGGCTGTATAACACACAGGGGTGGAAGTGTATTAAAGGCAGAGCCATTGCAGTCTGCTAGAGGTTGCTGATGTTAAGGTCTAATCCTGATGATCCCCAGACCAACTTAGAAAAAGAAATCATTTGCAAAAGTTGCCTAGGATACTTTCTTCACTCATTCTTTTGTTCCCAGCTGATATGCATCCTTGTCTGCAAAGAAAACAACTGAAATTACACTTTAGTCGTAGTGAAAATTGGAGCAGCTCCATTACACATGAACACATTTGGGGGGTTTTTTGTTTCTCTAAAACATCAGTTTTAGATAATTTTTTGTTTCTCTAAAACATCAGTTCAGCATTGTCTGCACTTATGATATGTGCCAGCAAGCAGGAATGAAAACTTTTGTACCTCTCTGCTCCCTTGCCCACATTTCACATAAGTGATTTAAAACAATTTAACTAAACATTTGAGCACGTCTAAGCAACTCACCGAGGCTATTTCTCTGCACAAAGATGGGTAACCTATTGTTGAATTATGACCAGTATGATTACAGACAGAGCATAACATCAAATAGGTCCTTTAAAGCAGATACACACTGCACTCTCTTGCTCCACTTTTAACAGATAACAGATATTAGTAATACTGCCTATGATATAGATAGAGCTCTTGCTGTGTCTAGCCTTGAGGCAAGTTCCAGACTGGGCAAAATACTTTCAGGAATGCAATGGCAAAATCGCAGGAGAAGCCCTCTTCCACTGGATGCTCTTCCTCTTCCTGCAGCATATATACTGACAATGACTGAATGGACAGATGAGGCAGAGGGAGGAATACCTAGAACAACATGCCTAGACCCAGTCATCAATTATGAAAAAGAGCTAGAAAAGTTAGACGGAAGAGCAGCGTGGCTGAGGACAAAGGATATGTGAAAAATTCACATTTTTTAGTCAACAAGATAGATAATTGAGGAGGACTTGACAGAGATGCATAAGATCAGAAATGGCCCACTTTACATGTCTCCTCTTTTCATTGGTTTTCCCCTAACCATCTATTCCTTTTAATGCCAGATAGTAAACAGTGCTAGAGAGGCTGCCAAGGCTCTTATGATGGTGTAGAAAGTACATACAAACTTTGGATGTATATTAGATCAACTTCACCAGACAGTCACTGGGAAGTGAGCTGATTCCTAGCATTTTTGACCCATTTCATTCAAATAGAAGCAACTATCAACAGAGTGATTTAGAAACTTCAGAGCACAGCAGACAGGGAAACATCTCTACAGGCACACTCTTGCTGCACGCTCATGTGAACCTCCCTGTGCACATGCACAGGTCAGCCCAATCCTCAGCCTTTGTGTATCCTCAGCTTTCCTGGACAACCATGTTTCACACCATGTATCAGCAACTATTTGCTTCTAGGGTTTTACATCACATATATTACAGCTATTTAAAACTAATTTCAATTAGGGAATGGATCAGATCTTGTGACAATTTCAGCTACCCTCTTTTCTGAAATGTTTGCCCTGGAAGGAGTGGTGTTTGGATCTCAATTTGGTAATCAAATAGCCAAACTATATGATTAGACCATATCAAATTAGTCAGCATTCACCAGCTGACACCTCCAACTAATGTGTCCTGCCACTAATTGACTTTATTTCCACTTCCTTTAATGTGGCTACCTGTTTTCAAGCTGTTAACTGGATTTACATGTCTTTCAGCTTGGTCTTTCTGATAAACATCCTGCATTCCTCCTGCTCTTCACCTATCCCTACCAGCATCAGTCCTCTCTTCTTCAACTCCTTTTTTCTCTTTTGTCTTGCATACACTTCTATTCTTAATGTTCATCTCTCAAATAAACATACAACACCCTTTTGGCCAGTATACAATGAAACATTGTGAAAATTTAGTGTGAGAAGGCAGGTGAGCACTGCCTTTGAGTAGAAAAGAAGTGGAAACAAACAAAAATCCTGGGCCAGCCAAGTGGTTATAGAGAGGCAAAGACTCAGACTGCATGGAACTTCTTAAACCTCACCTGTTCAGGCCTGAGGGGCAGAGCATGGCTGGCAGCGGGAATCATGCCCAAATCATATTCACAAAACAGAATTCAGCCTTGTTTAACATCACCACTCAAAAATATCTCCTCTCCTACATCTGCCCCTTGAGCAGACACAAGGCCACACAGAGAAGTCAACCTCGGATGGGACAGAGCACTCCTGCCCCATGGGGTCCTGGCATTGCTTTTCTCCATAGGAACATATAATGTGCTACAGCCTTGCCCAGATGACACAGGATATGCTCCAGGTTATCTAGCACAAACCAGAACAACCCCCAGGGAGCTGTGAACAACACAAGAGGAGTTGAGAGTGTTATGGTTCTCTCCAAATTGTGCTGAGTAACACAACAGCCTTGCCCTCTCTGCTTGTAAATGGTAGATTGGCTACACAGTCTTGTCATCTGTATTCAGCTTAAGACTTTTTAGGTTAATGAAAATCACTCATCATTCATAGAAAGTTTGACTATACAATATACATTTCTAAGAAAAACAACTGTATATTAACATCCTTCACTGCCAATGTGGGATACAATGGAATTTTAAAAGCAATGCAGCAATGACAACTTTTGCTGGGAAGAATATAAGCATAATAAGAAACCATTTTTTTAAACAAGCCTTTAAGATGTTGCAACATTTCTAGAATAGAAATACAATCTTAGCTGTCTAAAACTGCATTCACAAACCAGAAAAGTAGCATTATTTTAATGCTCTTAAAATTGAAGGAATAAACTTTAATTCATTTATTCAGCTTAAAAAATTATCTGAGTACAATTGTAATTCAGAGTTAGTGAAAATATGTTTCAATTCACATTTAACTTTTTGACACTTTTGTATTGTAACATATACAATTCAAAAATTATTTAATGTATTTTGTTTCTTCTTTTACAATATAACTGAAAAGCTTTCTAAAATATGGGTCAAAGCAAAATTCTCATTCCTAAGATTCCTTAAGAATTGTGTTCACTCAGGTGATTTTTTTATGTGTATAAAAATCACCTCTCTATTTGTATTCTGCTAATCAGCAATCATAATTAGATAAAATGAACAATAGCATTTGTCTGAAGAGCTGCAAAATTTTTAGAATACATTTGCAAGGCTGATTTAAAAACCTGATAGTATAATATATATTACAACATATTGTCTAAGCCGCCTTAGAAGAAATCATTGATACAACTGAGTAAGTCAGCACTGGCCTTGATGGAATAGCATTGGCACAAAAGAAATAATGCAGTAATGCACTCCCAAGAATTGAGAGCTAATAGAGAGCAACATAATGGATATTACCCAGGATGTAATATCCTTATTCTCATACATACCACTTCATTTCACATCAGGATGCAAACAAGCTCAGAAAAGAACTTGTGGGAAGAGAGGGGGAGGATGAGGGACAAAGGCTTGTCCATGTGAACAAAGGAATCTGATTCACCAATGAAATCTCCCAGGCCCAAGCGGAAGGCACAGAATCAATGATACTGGGTGTGATTTTTAAGGAATTCTCTCAAACTAACAGATTTTCCAGCACTTCAGACCTGCCTTTGAGCTTTGTTCCTCCTCTATAGCTCCCTTTTCATCCTGAGCAGGGAATTCCCATACTGGTAAATGTCTGAGGACAGTAACCCTAGAGAGAGATCTGAATTGGTTGAAACAACTGTTGTTCACTCCTGAGAAATTTGTTTGGATCTGGATAATTTAGCAAAAGAATGTTTGGGAGGTTTCAGTCACATTCATTACATTTACTTGTGTTGCTCTTGTGCACCAGCCCCACCATGTAACAACTTCATGGGAGTGAGACAGCTCCTACCCCAGAGCTTGCAGCAAGTGCTCCTGGCTAAGAAATGCAAAATTACACTGAAAGAGTGAAGGGTAGGTTTCTTAGCCTCTCTGAGTTCCTGTATTTTTCTTAGTGCTTTGCCTGCCAACATCTGTCCTGTAAAAAACTTTGATTTCTGAATCAGCCACTCCAGAACCTTACTTTAAAATTGTCACTCATTTACCACCCTTTCACAGAAACAGTTTCTTTGTGTGTGTCTGTATGTGTGAGAGTGCCCATATGCTCTCACACTTGCCGTGATCTGGATTTCTTCACGTTGTAGGACAGCGGTCTTGCATCTCTGTTGTCTAGGCAGGCATTTACATCACCGGGATGCAGAGGCTAAACATTACTATTGTTATCAGGCATTGTCTTACCCCCACTCTACACTGACAGAAATGGCTACATAAAATGCACAGCAAAGGACAATCAGCCCCCAGGTTTCTGGGCAAAGTACATACCTCTTGATTCTGCCATTGATTTGTCAGGAGATGTATACTCAAGTAGATGGTTCAGAAGAGGATCCTCTAGGAAGAGTGTGGTCAGATTGACCTCACTTTCACTGAGCTGACAGCCTGGTGAAGAAAGTTAAACTGAATATCAAAATCATCAGCTAAAAACCTCCTCTTTCTTTGATTGTACAATTTAAGAGGAGCCATTCGAGCTCAATTTATTCTCTACACAGGAACTTCATTGATTATCTCAGACATTCATGCAGGAAGGAAGATGAGATAAGAAGAAAGTTCTTTTTTTTTTTTTTTTTAAAGTGATTGCAAGATGGAGAAAACTGCTTTGTGAGTGTAATATATACCATAAAGTTCCCTTTGTGTAATCTGTTACTGAGAATTGAGAAGAGTTTACCTTTCTGAACAAAGGAGACATTAGAGATGGGCTGATTAACACCAAGGACAGAGATATCAATGCTAGGATTAGGTTATATATTGAGGTATAAGATTAGCATACAAAAAATATGTTTTCTTTGGGAAAATATTGTGGAGGTTCTCCATTGTCTTGTACTGTCAGTCACCAGCATTGGGAAGAGAGACTGATCACTATTAATTTTTTTTTTTGCAAAGGATGTTCTGGTTTGATCTCAGGCTATTGACCATAATGGGGATTTCCACTGACTTTGAGAGGGAATCAATCCTGATTCAAGACTGTTGTCATGATTGGAGGTGGGTGTTCAGTTATGTTCTACCAAAGTCAAATGGACACCCCACGAGTCCCGCTCTGGCAAGGAGGGAACTGTGGGACTGAAAACCCAAACTCCAGGGGCACACGGAGGCACTGCACCCCTGCTTCATGCACTGATAGGTTACTGGGAAGGATGAGGAAGCATTAAGTGTTTTATCTGAACTTTAGCAGTAGTAGTATGAATTGGATGGATTAAGTATAAAAATAGCCTGGGTGGTTGTCTGCTCTCAAGTCAGTTGTTCAAACACAGTTATTCCCTTCACAGAAAACATCTCACTTCCTAAAGGAGCCAAGGCATGCACTTTCACATGAAGAAAGTTCTTGTGAATTGATTGATGCAGAAACTTTAAGTTTATAGATTTCTTGGGTCCATTTACAGACTACCAAAATATTTTCAAAGGCAACTTCCTGTGCAGGCAAGCTTTTATGGGCACACACTTTGAAATGGCCTTTTCAACTGAGAACAACTAATCATCAGCTGGGAAGAAGGTGGAAGGGACAACAAGGCTCAGTCAAAATGCCTTTCTGCTTTTTGGATCTTGGAATTTCTGCGTGTCAGTCCAGTCCTTCGGCACAAGCCCAAATGACATGTGAAATGTATCAGTCATGAATGGCACTAAAAAGCTGTAACAATTTTCATTCTTATTCATAACACCTCTGTTGACAGCAGCTGAGGCATTGAGACCCCTAGAATAGCTACACCAGAAAAATTGCTGCACAACAGCCCGCTGTGACTAGCTGAGCAGCCTTTAAATCTCCTTTACAAAACACATGGAAAGATAGATTAATCTCACCCACATCTTAAAACAAAGAGCATCTCTACTGTTCCAGCCAAACAAACATGAACTAACCCAGTAGAATCACTCTTACTTCACAGGTCACTTCAACAGGGTCACAGCAGAGCTTGTTGTAGCTACCTCAAGAACTGGGAGCTGCAAAAGCAGCTGGAAGCTTGTGTCAGGGAGGAGATAAGATCAGTATGCATACCATCTCTTCTATATCTGCTTATACTGGTGTTGGATTTTGTTGTAATTATAAGCTATAGAGCACAAAAACAAGGGACTCTTGAAGTCTAACATCCTCTCTTGCATTAACCTTTTGTCTTTGGACAAATCTCCTAACTTGACACCTAGCATTTATCTTAACAAATGCAAATAAATCTATACCCCCCATATCATATTAGCGCTGAATGTTTGTATACTACGATTGATTTTAACTGTAGTTTTATGAAGAAGTAGTATTTCCCAGAAAGATTTCGTAGAGAAGCTATATCATGACACACCTTTTGAAAGCTTGGTACAAGGTAGAATACTCACACTTTGCATTTCTCTGGCCCATGCATGCAGGGTGAGCTGCTTTCTAATATTTATTGTCTCCCAAATGCTCTGAAGCTGACAAATCAAGCATTATTAAATAGACACTTAAAAAAAATTACTCAGCTGCTAAACCAATCACTGTAGGTTGCAGCTCAAAATGAAGTTGGAAATCTGCACCTTTTAATAAAACAATCTGCTTGAGAGCTGATGATATTTGGTTATGGAATTTATCTGTAAATATAATTAAAAATTCAACGAGAGAGTGCTCTGAACTGAGGGGTAAATATTCAGCACGATGCAGAGTGCTCAAGCTACATGATTCCCATTATCGTTAATGGGAGTCCTACAGCTAAATCCCTAAGCATCACGCTAAAAATTTACCCCCTAGTGTTTGCAGATGGAACAAAAGGATTATTGTACATACCAGCAGAAAATAAAGTTACTACTGACATTTTGACCAGAAAGCTTCCATCAGGACTGATCAGTGAAAGATTTAGCCTACTAATTTCCCTGCAGCCTGTTTCTTTGGGGTTTCTCCCATCTGAAAAGACATTCCTGATTTTTATTTAATTCATTTATATTTACTGGTTTTCATGTCATTATGTCTCTCAAATTCCTCTCCTTCTGGCTTTCTACCAGAAGACTTCTCACCCCAGGCTTCCTGGCTTCAGTGTTCACAGTTTCAGGTCCCTAAACCTTAGACATAATGGACATAAGGACAGAAAAAAGTACATATGCCAATGACCTTTCAGCTGAGTTAGCTGCGTGCGCGAATTTACCCAGCAATAAAATGCTGCAGGAGATTTTGGGAGTGATTAAAAAGTTGAGGGGGAGGGGAACTCACACAAGCAACTTCATTCTTTCCTGGTTTGCACCTTCTGCTCTTATGTCAGGGCTACAAGGCTACAAGCTGTCAGGTCCCCCAGCCGAGTTGAAATAAATGACAATTCAGGAATTTAGGCCTGATCCTGACAGAAGATTTAACAAGCACCCTTTATTAGGCATGGGTTGAAGCAAAACAATGCAATCCATTAACTTTTTCAGAAGCTTTGTGAAAACACATTCTTAAATAATAGAAACAATGCTTCTGATCCGTCTCTTTAAATGTAAATATATATACACACATACCCACACCAAAATGAGAGGAAACCTCTAAAAGTCTAATTTCCATTCTTGATTTCAATTATTCTAACTAAAAAATAACCAAAAGAATTTGTTTATCCTTTGTAGACCATGCTGCAGTCCAGAGTGAATTTTTATGGGTGAGTTTTAAAGCCCTCAATAATAGGGGCTTATAATGGAAACACTGATAGACTGTTATTATAATACCGGTCATAAATACAATGCAATTTTACTTTATATAACATTCTTCATACAGAGTATCACAAAATGTTTTACAGTAAGCATCAATTGCAAGCTAAAGGAAGGGGAAAGAATTTAAAGGCAAAATTTCATTGACTTCTGTAAAGGGAAAAGAATTCCTTACAAAGTAATCCAAATAAAAGCACAAGATTTCAAGTTCTTTGCTTTTCTGTAGAAAGCTCTTAGAAGGCTGAGAATACATATATAAAGATGTATCCTTCTCTCCAAAATTCAAGATTTCGGCTCCTGGTTCCTCTCTTTAACTTTATGTACTCATCAGGCTTCATTACACACCTCAGCAAGGATTTTGTCAGGATCAGGCCTAAACTCCCGAATTGTCATTGATATCAACAGGACTAGGGGCACCTGACAGCTTGTAGCCTTGTAACCCCGACCCAAGGACAGCAGAAGGTGCAAACCAGGAAAGAATGAAGTTGCTTGTGTGAGTTCCCCTCCCCCTCAACTTTTTAATCACTCCCAAAATCTCCTGCAGCATTTTATTGCTGGGTAAATAATATAATGAAAAAGTGCCTACATGACACAAGCCACATGGGCACAGACAGCTATTAAAACTGAAATGATTTATTTCGTAACAATCTGAGGTAACACACTTTAACTCTAGGTACAGCAACCCCTCCATTTCTGCTTGCTTCATTTGCATAGGTAATTGACAGCTTGTTAACAGCTCATTAGGAACACTGAAAACCATGTGACAGATACAAACCTAGTGCTAGAGGGGAGAAAATCTGTGAATTACAGTATATTGAAAACTCAATCAGATTCAGAATTACAGGTCACAAAACAAGTTGGTTATTTTATTAGGTTAAAAAAAATTAAAAGGTTAACATACAATTTTTCGACCTGTAGTTTTAAGATAGCAGGCTACAAGATAATTAATTAAGAATCTGATTGTGATGTGAGTTACTCTCCACTGCCGTCAATAGGTTCAAAAATGATACTAGATTGACACAGTAGGACAAGTAATAATTGCTTACAATTTTTTCAAAAATTAATAAGTCTTGATGTTGTATTCAGTTTTCGTTTTGGAATATACCTTTCTTAAAAAAAAAAAAAAAAAGTAACTTACAGACACTGCAACCTAATATTCTGTAACTGAGAAAAATGTGAGGAATAATTTGATTTTAGTCTATAAAAAGAAGATAAGTGTTCTGATTTGCACACTCTTACTGTCTGTAAATTTTGATGATGCTTTTTTTTAAAGGACATTTGAATATAAGCAGTGTAAATAACAGTTATATCAGCAAATCTACTTTTTGTATTTAACACACACACCCCATAATCTTGCTTTTCTAGCATTGCTAGCAGAAATACAGTAACTTGTAGAAATAAATTGGTCTTCTTGCAAAAACTCTCTCTGTCCTTGAAGCCTGATATGGATTACCTGTAACTCAAATGACATTTGCTGATGGGGATAGAGCTGGTCCCCCACATTTTAGTCAGTATATAAAACCAGTTAGTTGTATGATTTTTAGATCTTCTTTTAAACACCAGTGGTTTATAGAGTCTTCCCTCATCCCTCTGAAAAAACAACCAACAAAATGTGATCAGATCTGAACCCCTGGCTATTTAGCAAAATGAAAAATACCGTTAAGGTGTGGGATTATCAAATTCCCCTAGTCTTTGTTCACATGGAGGGTTGTGCTGTTTCAGTTCAGGAGGTGCAACTTCCACAGTATGGATGCATATGTTATTTAGATAAGTCCCATAAAAATAACTTCTAATAGAGTTTCTTATATGAGATTATGGATCTACTTCTGTACTGCAATTATAGCCTTATGACTACAGTACTCTGGCTGGTGGGGATAAAATCTCCTTGTGTAGACATGGTTTAAGAGTGATTAATGAATCTGTGACCTGCGATACAACAAAAGTCGTGCTTGTAAGTCACTTCAACACTTTTGAAAGCTCCATCTTTAGTCTTCATTATGAATAAAACCAATAGGGCTGTTGTGGCCCCAGCATTAATTACACCGACTCCTGCACCGGTGAAGTTACGCTGTTGTAACTACAGCAATATAAACTTCTAATGCAGACACGCTCCAATGGTATAAGGAGAGCTTTACACGTAGTACCACTGACCCCAGATTAACACTGAGTTTAGGAAAGGCATGATTCACATACACTGAAGAAAAATTAGCTCTTTTTTTTTGACCTTGAGTCCTTACCAACTGAAATGTTTTGTCCAAAGGAAAAGTCAGTGCATGACTGCTGAGAAGGAACAGTGATGGAGGAACAAAGTTCAAGATCACAACTAACCAAACCATCATATCATGGCAAATAAGAGCTGGTAAACTCACCACAGATGAGAATAAAAAAGAGGTAAAGTCTAGGCTGAAGCACCAAAAATCAATGACTTTTACTTACATGCCATTTTGTTTGACCACACCAGTCCAAACATGGCAAATGTTGTGTTTGACAATAGGTCTTATAGCTGAGTACTGAGACAGAAGTATAGGGAAAAAGGGTTTGATCTTGACATTTTCCCCACTCCTTGCTTCAGTCATGTTTATGTTTAACAGAATAACTTCACTGGCAATGTTATTTGAGGCCTGGGCTTTTTTTTACCCTTATTTTTTGCATGTGGGAATCCCACTTTGACTGGGTTCCTGCAGGGCAAAGATAAACATTGAAAAACAGTAACCAAACTTTTTCAAAGCCCAGATCACTTTCCAGTTAGGCTGGGCTGAATTATAGCTGAAATTCTGGGAATATATTCTTTTTCTGCATTAACCACTCAGTCAACCCTTATAAGCAGATGATATGATTAAAATGAAGTTTAAACTTTTTCTGTAGATTAATTCTCTGACTTATGACAAGAGTCTTCCAGCTTTCATTAACTTAAGTGCCACTTCCTTAGGATTCTTATTTTTACAGTTTCTAATCTACAGCTTTGTAATGACCTGGTCTCAGGAACATGCTATACTATATTTCTCTTCCTTCAATCCTTAATCAAGGTGCATACAGGCTTTCCAGAAAAGGAAAACGGCTGCTTTGCTTTGTCTTCCAGCTTGTAAGTGTATAAAATACTAGATTTAGCTACTGAGAGTTCTTGATGGTCAACCCATAGCTACAGTCCTCTCACCCACTTAACTAGCATTCAGTGTCACTGGAGAAAAGCCTCCAGCTCACTAATTGTTTCCTATACTTGTAGCACATTCCTACACCCTCCTTTGAGAGAGTATGCTGCCCATCACTCATACTGATGTGGACTAAAAGTTCATTTAGAATACCAATCCAGCACAAATAAGCTGCATTCAGGTGTCCAAGTGCAGTACTGTACTTGACAGAATAGAAATGACCTTGAAGATTTTTAGGAAGCACAAGGTAGAGTTTTGGTTTTGCACCTGAGTGGCACTGTTATTTTGAGCAAAACCAAGTCATTCTTCACCTGTTCACATCATAAACTCATACAACAACATCTGCCTTCTAATATATTTATGCAGCCCTTGCCACAGTGGCAAGTATATTTACTCACCAGCTTCCTTCTATTTTTTCAGATCCAGCTATGATCTTAGGATGACCTTAATGCCAATAATAAATATGAGGTGGATTTTATTTTTTTAAGCTCTTTCCTACAAATATACATTCTTTATATGTTTGATTACTGACAACAAGAATAATTAAAACATATCTGCAAATATAATTCCTGCTAACTCTTCTGGTGCAACACTAAAATATAAGAACAATTATGTATAGGCTTCTAAGGGACAATATGCCCTGATGCCAGTTTTACAGGATAGTTGCTGAAGATATCTTTTCATTTTTACATGGCTGGAATACACATATAAGTGACCTTCTATATTTTTAGCTCAATGCCCAATGCACTTCCACAATATTGGTAAATTATGTCTGAGCCAGAAATCCAGAGGAAGGAAAATATACATTTAGAAGGAAAGAATTCAAACTTGCAAGTCCATTCTTCAGGTATCCATTTTTTTAAAGCTAGACAGCTTTAGACATCTCATGTTTTCCTAAATATTATTCCTGCTTAAACAAATAATGTAAATAGCTGTAATATGTGCAAAAGGCCTCTATAAGATTCTGAGTGAGATAGAGAGCTTTTTCAAAGCTTGGGAAATAGGACCAGATTTCAATACTGACTGACAAATCGATGACAAACTAAATGAACTGTTTCTAAGAAGATCTGATTATCCCAATTTACAAAGCCCATGTGGTATCTTGCAATGTCAGAAGTCATATTTTAGGCTTGGGGTTTTTGTTTTTGTGGAGGGGGAATTCACCTGTGGAACAAGTTTTGCATGTGTTCTTTCATAATTATAACATCACAATGGCTTTACAGAGTGACACCCTACAGATGGTCCCAGTTTTAACTCTGAGCACTTTGCAAAGTACAGCAATTCTTTCATTAAATCTGAAATGAAAGTGACTAAAAATGCTGTGTTATGGGGATGAGAACAGTATCTTTCCAATAAATCATTCAAAACAAACTCTTAGAGTTGTTATATAGGTAATAAGCAACAGGTACGTTGAAAACATAATCAAATCCACTAGTGACATTTTCTCTAGACTTTCTGCTGCACTTCTACTGGACTTTGCTTCCTATTTAAGATTGTTTTACTTATAAGTCTCTGAGAACACAGCATAGGAAATAAGAACAAAAAGAAGCAGGAAAAATGCTAGGTAGAAAATAAGCTGCACACAGGGAAGGACTGTGAAAGTATGTCCCTGAAACAGTCCACCTACAAATGTTTGAGTATTTTCCCAAAAATGTTGAGACACTGGAAATACCTCTGTTTATACTCACTAACATAACTGGTTAGGTAAATGTGTATAAAGAAATAACCAGGTGTTCAAACATCTTTTTTGAAAACATTACCATTCCAGAGAAGCACAGTTACTACATCTAATACATACACAGATTTGGACAAATTTACGTTTTTTTTTTTTTAGTAACTTGCCCTATGGATGCATACTATCATGTGTGCCAGAAATTATACCCAGAATATAATTTGCTTGTTTTTATCCACAAAACTTCTGAGCCACTGCACTAAAGTTCCCCATGCCTCACTAAGCACCACAGGGGCATGTAAAGCAAAAGCAGATAGAGCAGGCATACACATAGATTTTATACATATTAACACACACAAAAAACTCAAATAAGTTTTAGCCTTTTGTCCACTCAAGCACAAAAGTAACTTAATTCCTGAGATAGGTAACATCACTCAGGATAGGCTTCCGCATCTTTACCTCTGATCTAGATCTTAACATATTTTATTTTTTTAAGCTCCTTTCCTAACTGGAATTGCAATAGCAGAGGGAGATTCACCATTTCAAACCTATCCAATAACTTGAAAAATTCAGAATGCATGTATATAACGAAATATCTCTGTACAATCCTATACTTTTACATTGCCCATGTGTGGTGCAGTTATATATTTGTCTGGCTTTCCCCACCAAGCACACAGATAATTTGGTTTTAGGACTAGTCTGCTAGTTACTGTCTTCTATCAAACGTAAGTTATTATTGAAAGATAAGTCTTCTTTACCAATACTAGCTTTAAATGTGTGCATATTTTAAGGAAGGGGTGTGTTTATGTGGATGCCTTTCTGAGTGTGTCTGTGCCCGTCTGTATTTCTATACATAAATACACAAAATCTCTGCTTCAGATACAAAGCTACAGGAAAACACCTTATTTTGACATCATCTATCTGTAGGGTAGGTACCACAGGTGGCTCCCTCAATTATTCTCAAGTAACCACAAGCCCTGCCCTGTGACTATGCTGCTGATGGGCTGCCATTTTCTTTTAATTCCCTTCTTTGATTCAGGAGAATCTGCAACAAAGTTCCTGGGTAAACCTTTATGACTCTCTTTTTAGGCAGCAAGTCAAGGGTGTTTCCATAAATGTATACTTTTTTTGAGGTGTAACCTATAAATGTTGCCTTGTAGGCTTCAAAAGCCATGTATTGAATATGGCAGATTTGGAAAATCTAAATCACCTCCAGTTACCTGGGCATAAAGTTTTTATTTTGTCATTGATGATTCAGCTGCAGTGAAAGGGAAGCACATTACAGAGACTGACCTAAAATTGGAGGATTAGGTCCTATGAACATTTTAGACAGCACAGATCCTTGGACTAGGATATCTCCATCCAGATATATTTTTAGCTCCACACATCACAGTTGAAAGTCTTAATAATGTAGTATGGAGCTAGAGTTCATTAAGATTTTTTTTATCTCTGCTTTTGTTAGGAATGTATCTAATTAAAGGTCATTTTACCCCCACCTGTGAACACCACGTGAAAGTCTGAATGAAACAGTTCAAAACTCTATCCTTTTCCACTTCCATTTCATTCAAGTAACGACAGGGTTAAATTGCTAATAGAGGTTTCATGAGGTCTGCCAGAGCCCACTCTCCAACACTTACATCTGTTCAACAATTATTACAGCATTTTTGTCATAAAAAATTCAACACCCTGAGTGTCGTGCTAGCAAAACCTGAAAATTTATGCAGTGAATAGAATAGCTAATTTCTCTGAGGAAATGCAGGGGGAAAAATTACAGATTTAACTTAAATTCTCAAGTACTGTAGAGCACACATCTGACTCCCTCTTTAGGTTTTGTCACCATGTAACATAAGTAGGAATACTGTCTACAGTAGATCAAGAAACCTTTGCAAAGCAAATTTATGTCTTCGAAGAAACAATGTTTAAAACTCAGAAGGGGGCTGTACTGGATTCATCATTTTACCTCACAAAATCTCATTTAAATAATAAATTATTCAGTTTATTCTCAGGATAGGCTTATTCTCTCACTACCTCTTGCTGTTACAGAGTGAACTGCACCCTTTGTATGGTACAGGTAAATGACACAGATGCAGAGACAAAAAGCCAACAGGAAAACATTTTTAATCTTGTGAACTTTTTGTCAGGCTACTTGATGTTTTCAGTAAAAGGAAAAGGAAAACAGAACCTGCCTTGCTCTTCTATAAGGTCAGAAATATGGATTTTATGCTAAAACTAACGCAGTCTTGTTAAGACGCCAGTGGACTGGAACAACATGCTAGAGGCTATAGCAATCTGTTCTCAAGGGCCGAACTCTTACTTCCAGTACTGGTAGTTCAGCCATAATGAGAATTGCAGCCACAATGAGCAGGGAGCTCTTTCAATGTCACAAAAGCAACAGATAAGACAAATTATTTGGGAGTGGATGCTGGTCATTTTCAAAATGTAAGGTGCAAAGAGGAGCCTGACTCAAGTGAGGACGAATACTGCATGTTCCCTTTCTTCAGGCTGTATCCTGTTGGGCTGACCAGAGCTGGACAAAAGTTGCTACTGCAGAGGCACTGTATGTGACTTCGGATGAAAACTGCAGATAGGTTCAAAGGATATTTAAAGGCATTTTTGCTGTTTTTCATGAACAATATTAGCTAAACAGGCTTATGAAAGTACATGCTCAACCAAGAAACTGTAGGGGTTGGATCTGCTAGACCAATCTTTCACTTGGCCATCAGAAACCACAAGCACCCCATTGTATCCATTAGGGAGTTCGTAGGGTCTGATTAAGTAGCAGTAGAAAAACTATCCAGAAAAACTTTGACATTGCAATTAAATGCCCAACAAAGATTTGAAATAGCCAATTAACTCAAAAACAATGTTTGCAATTTTCAAACTGCCAGGTGATTGGATCTCCAAGGGGTTTGGGGTATTCTCTGTAAGTGAAGCATTACAGATTACTGGGCAATGTCCAAGCTTCAGCTGTTTGCAGAACCTCTGCTGAAATGACACTTCTCAAAATGGAAATTGCTTCTAGTTCTGCCTGTTTTCCAAATACCAGTGATATCTGCGTAGGAATTGCCATATTTATTTCTTATTTCTACTACATTTTGTCTGATGTTCAGATTATCGATCTGACTGTAAACAGGAAAATTGCGTATGACAACCAAACAGTTTGCTTAAATAAGAATAATTTTCACCTTAGAAATTAGCAATTAGTGCCGGTACAGGGGCAGGCCACTCCATATGTTATACCTATAAAATCAAATATCCCAGAATATTTTTCAAATTATATTTTTGATACTTGCTTTTTTTTTGTGAATACAAATTGCAAATATGCATAGACAAAATGATTTGCATTTCCAGGACCTGATTCTAAATTGCTGTGAAAATTACCAGTTTGTATGAAAAAAAGATAATTCTCCTCTACTGCTCTCTTTTTCCTTCTTTTTCTAGAGTGAAGTTAGTACCCATGGAGGATGGTTGGCCGTCACGGGACACAGATGCCAAGTGCTGGCAGATATTATTCCAGTGTCAGAATCTTTTTCCTTGTCAAACTCCCCAGGCAGTTGTGTTAATGGCTCTGGAGCTGCCTCTGGGTCTGTCACGTCGGGTAGTAGCTGATGGGTTGTTTTCTACAGTGTCCTCCTGCATGACATCTTCTTTTAACTCATCTTTGGTCCTGAGGAATTTGTACGCTATTACCTACTTGGAAATAAGCTCTTATAAGTTTTGTGTTAGGGCTATGATTTCTTCACAGATTTGCTTACTGCCTTTGGAGCTCACATGCACATTTTCTTCTGTAGCACAGCCTCTCTATAACTTTGAATGCCATGCAGTTAAATTACACCCTGACAAAACAGAAATATTTGAGCAAATGAAACTGTTTACTAAAAATGTTTTTCTCACCCTCATCACCACCCCATCCTCTCTTGCTCCCATTTTGTTTATGATTAGTGAATCTTTCATTGTGAACTGAAGCCAGTCTTCTGTGTTTGTTACTTCATTCACAGACAAGAGTTTTCAGCCTTTAGGTTGCTCACAGACTGGTTATATAGATTATTTGCCATTCATGCTGTGTGAGTTAGTCACTTAAATTTCAGGATATTAATTCTGCAAAGATTAGCTTGAACTCAGACGGGTTGTTCAGGACACATGTAAATAACTGCAGCCTTTAAGGATCAGCTCCTATAAAGTCTTTAAGGTAAGGAATCCCAAACCTGAGCTGCAAGGTGCTGATCATCTGTGCCCCCATCCAGTAGACAACCCCAAGCCTGAGTGTAGCTCTGCTACAGGAACCAGATCAGGACAAAAGCACTCAGCAATTTGCACTGGCGGCAGTGAATAGAGATCAGTCCCTGAGGAGAGCTGCTACGCTTGACTGCAATATAAATACTAAATGTAAACAAGTATGTAAAGCTAATCCACGTCATGCTATCATTTCTGTTACTTGACTGAAATATTTTAAGAAAGAAAATAACAATTAAAAAGAGACAAATTACACACTCTCATGCAAATTTTGAGAAACATTCATTGCAAACTGTGGATCTTGCCATTTTTTGCAGGCACTTTCAGAAACACAAGGCAGTTGCCCTACGCATTAACAGCTAGCAAATTGTGTCTCCTACAGAACAAAATCAGCAATTTATTCACAGCTGATTTGGGGGCCACACAGTACAAAATCTGTGTGGAGTTTGGTTGGGTTGTTTTTCGTTTCGTAACTGTCTGTGTAAGCTGGTTTGTAACTGAATACCTCTCTTTGTAACATGCAAGGGGAATCCCATGGAGTCTATAGGGGTAAAGGAGTATTGAATAACCTAGTCTTACAGGAACAGCCTTTGAAAGCCTTTTATTCTTGTTTGGTAACAACAGTCAGAAGATTCCTGCAACAATTTTCTGTTTTTCTATTTAAGGGTGTGTGNGGGGAAGCTTGCTTTGCTTACAGGCTTCTCTGATGTGAGCAAGAAGCAAGCCTTGATGATAAGTTCTTTTCTTTGGTGGCAAACATGGATTAAAGACAGGCTATGCCAAAGAGTCACTTCACAGGGCATCTAGGCAGTCGGTCTTTTTCAAGCTAGAATGCAGCAAACTACAGAGCAGGAATGGGGAAGGTCATTAATGGATTTTGCGATCAAAAAAATGTTCAAGTTGCTGCACCCTCCGCTAACAGAGACAGATCCAGTGTAAGTGCTGAAGTAAAAGATCTGCCCCAAGGATTTCAGTTGTATCCTGCCCCTTAAAAGAAGCAAGGAAACAATAACCACAACTAACAGACTCAAAACAAAGTAAGGAAAACACATTTGTAATAGTGTGGATGAACAAAAAACATGCAGTACAGAGGAAAAACCTGATAAGTCCCTGCAAATGAAAGCAACAGGGAGCTGGCAGCTGCCATCTCCTAAATACTACCTACCTTCAGCAGTGCACCCCTTCAAACCCATGCAGAGAAAGCCAACTAGTCAGTTTTTATTATTAAATCACACAGGAAAAAAAAATTGAGGAATCATCTACAGACCCACCTAGAAAGGCCATGGGGACAAGATCCTTCTGCCCCATGTTCTCCCTATTTTTTCATTCCCATTCTTCAGTCTGGTCTGAGCTCTGGAGCATTACATGGCTTCACCAAGGACAAATATGCCTGAAAATTTTGGTTGGGGTTGTTCAGCCTGGAGAAGAGAAGGCTTGGGGGACATCTTATGGCAGCTTTCCAGTACCTGAAGGGGCTTACAAGAAAGCTGGAGAGGGACTTTTTACAAGGGCATGGAGTGATAGGACAAGGAGAAACAGGTTCAAACTGAAAGAGGGTAAATGTAGATGAGATATTAGAAGATTCTTTCCGGTGAGGGTGGTGAGACACTGGCACAGGTTGCCCAGTGGAGTTGTGGCTGTCCCTTCCCTGGAAGTGTTCAGGGCCAGGTTGGATGGGGCTTTGAGCAACCTGGTCTAGTGGGATGTGACCCTGCCCATGGCAGAGGGGTAGGAACTAGGTGATCTTTAAGGACCCTTCCAACCCAAACCATTCTATGACTCTATGATACACAACCTGTATAGTCAGGGTCACTAGGAAGACACTCACATTCAACTTGACTCAAAGTCAGAATGCAAAGTCAGAATGCAAATACGGATTTGAATATATGAAGTGGCTGTATTTTAAATTTGAACTGTTCTTCACATCCTTATTCCTCAAAGAAAATCAGAAGATATTTAATATTTTTTTTTTATTTTTTTAAATAAAACTCAGTCTTCCTTGCTATCTTTTGTGATCTGGGAGCAGAGGGCAAAGTTTTTCTTCTTTCTTCCCTCTACCATAGGGAGACCTGAGTTGTGAGTAAGGGGCTAATGAATTTCTTTCCTTTTACACAGGCCAAAGACAAGCTCAACACCATTTACCTTCCTCTGATAAAGTAATTCCTTGTACTACAACACAAACTGTCCTCAGAATAGGACTTCAGGAGTTACACTTCCTGAAAGAAAGCCTCAGAAAGGTCATATTTCCCCAAATATCTTCTGCAGGCTTAAACACTTATTTACACTTATGGTATACTTCAACAGAAACTATTTGGGCTTGAATTTCAGACCTGTCCAGGCTTGCACACAGGCGTAATGCCACAGATTTCAGTGGGATCTCTTCTGCTGCACATCTGCAGAAGTCACAGCACCAACAGTGCCATTGTCGGTTTTGAGTTTACCTGGCTTTCCTTCATACTGATGAGTCAGTACAGAGTCACAACTATCTCTTATCCTCCCAGAATATGGCTTCATTTCAAAAACCCAAAAATAGCAAAGTCTGCTGCACTGCCAAACAGGAGACCCAGATTAAAGAATTTCAGACAGCAGTCTATCACAAGCCCATCAAAACCATGTATATCGTGCAAATAGTGATCGGAGAGACAGATCAGGTGACTGAACCAATATAGCAACGCAATATGTTCACTACCTTAATTATCCTGACTTTTTTTTTTTTGTGAGAAACCAAAAGTATTTTCTTCTTCCCTCCTCATAAAGATATTTAGTGTTACTATGCCTGTGGTTGCAGACATATTTTTTACATTAGGAAAGGGGAATGTTTTTTGAAATAGAGCTTTTGTTTAAAAATGTGTAATTATTATTGAGTTGGTCCTAAAAAGTAATGATTTATCCAAAAGTGTCCTCTCTCCACTGTTCCTTCTGTTGTCCCTTTTCTTCCCTCTTCCCTGCAGCCCGTGAGGTTATCTCCTACCTTTTATTGAAGAATCAGCACCAAGATATACTAGTATACACAAAAACAGTAGTTCAAAAAACAACTATTATTCTTTGAAAAATAGTTCTAACATTATTTTTAATTCTGAGCACAAACTGAGATTTGTAGGTGAATACTGCTTCAGTTGGTTTCGGTTTATAACATGGTCATTAAGTCCATATCAAACATGTGTGTTTTAGAGTTAAATCCTCTAAGACAATGAGATGAAATAAGTAATCATTTGATAGAAGTACTTACAATGAATTAGATTTGAAAATGTTGGAAAGTCATTCAAGGAAAATCCTTCTTTTACCTTACACTGAAAACATATCATTAGCCTTAATTAAAATCAAGGTGAGGAGGGGAAGAGGGGCGAGGGGGGGAATAGACATTGCAGGAAACTCTTGAGTGACTATTGTTTAATCCCATTTAGGGACACTTTGAACAATGACATATATATAATGAGATATTTAAAATTCTTTGGTCAGTCTCTAGCTAAAGGCTTTTACTGTGGAAAGAATGAGTAATTCAATACGGACTACACAGCCTTTTACATGCTTTTATTCTTGATTTGTTGGACATGTGTAACATAAATTTCAAAACCAATCTATTAATGACTTAAATTGGAAACTGGTTTCCTTTACTTTACATACAGCATTTCAGTAACAAGCATAATAACAGGTGGATCAATAGATACTATTTGGTGCAGTATTTGCAGTATGTTAACATTAGTCCTGTATCTCTATTATTGAACACTGTGTCAACAAATTCCTGTTTCAAGGAGGATAGCAAAAATATTATCCAGTGTCAAGGTTATTTAACCACATGAAATGGCAAGTGTTTTTTGTGCATTTTGTTTCCTACTAACCCTGTCTCTTCCTCCTCCCTCTTTTAAATGATCCATGTTTTGATCAAATCAGTGGGTAAAAAAATATTTTTGCATCAAATCTGTCTGCTGTCAACTCAGATTATATTCTTTCAAATGGACAGTGGTTCTGGGAAGGAAATCAATTTTTTTTCCTTAGCAAGACATAAGGAAAGAGAAAGGCACTAATGTAAACACAAATTTAGAATGAAACAGAGAGAGAGAGAGAGAGAGAGCACAAACAGTTGAGTTTACCATTTCAAGAAATTTAGCTAGGGAATTATTCCCAACCTATAGTTCTCAAACACAGCATAAAAAGACAGAAAAATGAAATTTTAGTCATTAGAACTTGACAGCTCCCAGTCATAATATGCTGACATGTGTAACAAGAATTAAGGGGTTCTTCAGGCAGAATGAGCACTAATAATTTTTTAGGCAAATAATTTCTTTCAGCTCCATGAATCACACAATGTTGGAGGATCACTGGACACTTACAAATGACAGGTATAATATAATTATACTCTGCTTTGTATTTGTTCAACAACTTTAATCCAGAAGCATTAATTATCACCTAACTGGAACAAAATTTCTGTATCACAAATAACTAAAGGCTGCATGCAATGACCACAGCCACAGCAGGGAACAGCTTGATGGCTGCGGACAAAAATCAATTCTACAACTTCTTGACACTCACCTATAAACTAAAGTTCTATTTTTTCATCAGTGAAAAAAACCCCAACCTAATTTAGTCTGCAATGGATGTTTCATATTTGACTAATGACCTCCAGGGTGTGACTGCATCAGAGTTTCTCAAACTTTGAATGTGTGAACCATTCTTGGTTCACCTGATCTTTAAGCAATTCACCAAACACACAACAGTGTTGTAGTCTTACAATGCAAGGTGTATGAGAAAGATAAACACACTTAAGCTACCTAGTGGTACAGATGTGTGTGTTATAAAGGACAACTTTAATTATTTTCCTTTTAAAAATAAATTTTAAAGATGCCTACAGGTTTTCTGGACACTTCACAACCTTTTCAAAAGAACACTTGGAGGCTTAAATCCACAGACACATAACTCAAAGCCCAAACCCAAACACGTACGACATTCACATTAGCTATATGTTGGGCAACAACTTGGATCACATTTAAAGGGTTCAGGTGCTGATGAGAGCTGGCTAGAACTGGGAAGGTGAGCTCAATTGGCTTGAGCTAAGTGGTATGGCAGCAGCTGAGCAACGGGTAACAACGGCAGAGATACAGCATTGCTTTCACACTTCAACATATGACTCATGCAGAATATGAGTGACTCACATGCAGTATGTCGTACCCAGCAAAACTGAGCATACTCAGGGAAAACCGGAATATAATACTGAACATCATGCTCAGGCCCTAATCACCTTGCAGAATTAGCTGGGATGTATCCCTGCTCCCTCCTGCTATATCGCTACTAGCTACAAAGAGAAACAATATGAACTCTACACGCTGATTTCAGGACATTTCTCTAGTAGAATCACTGGCATTTTATGAGCAGTACATCATAAGGCTTGTTTCCAGCAGGTGTAACTTTATAACATCCAGGTCAGGTCTATTAAGCACCAGGGGATGCATTTCTTTGGCACTGCATTTCATCTGACACTGTGGCACAAACAATCAGGGATGAGTATCTGACTCAACAAACAGCTGTTAAAATTCTCCCTTGCTTTTTTGTTTAAGCAGATGGCACAACCCACCTAGCCTGTACCCTCTACATTGTACAAGTTCAACAAGCTCTTCAGCCAGTGCAGAACTGGTTCCTAACTCAGTACCATAAATCTGCTATCTTCTCTGTGCATATCCTTGAATCCTGCAGAGAAGATAAAAATATCTCTGGAGCTGACAGTCTTTTCATTTTTACAGTTCTTTGCTGCATAAACCCTGTGAAGTCCAAAAGCCTTGGTTGCCAAGTGTTTCCAGGTAGTAAGAGATAGGCCAAGGGCAAGCAGTATTGTTAGAAATGTTTGACACAGAGTATAATTTGCTGTTGGGGGCTTCAGTACTGTCTGTTAGGGCAATCAAGAGGGTTAGTCATACTCCTCCATCTGGGAAGAATATCTCTATTCTGCTTGCTGAATATTCATCTCTGTTGACCATAAATAAAATCCTTTATGAAATATATGAACATTCCAAAGGGAGAACACAGAAGTAGTTCAGAAAAATTAAATAACATGCATCTTAGATCCTGAATTCAGTTAGTCTTCCTTTAACCTTCCAAACTCTGTATGCTTCTCTGAAGCTTATCATATGTATCAAGAATTTTTCCAACTATATTTCCTCTGCCTTTGTAAGCCAGCATTCTTTCTTCCAATTTGAATTTATTCTTCTCAAAACCAATCTCCTTCCTTCAGAGGAGAATTTGCTTTCTGTGTCTGGACCTGAGGAATTGCTATGCTCCTTTTTGAAACTTCTGTGTCTGTTTCCATGAATTCATTACTAACTCTTGATACCTGAACTTAGATGATAATTTAACACATTGAATCTTCTTTCTTTTGCCATGCCCTTTGGATTAGAATTTGAAGATGTGCTCAACTCAAAACATATTCCAGACTATCTGCAGTGACAAATGAAAAGAATGAATGAATTCTGCTTGAAGTGACAGCATGTATTATGAAAGAAGTTTTAATCTCAGATAATAAAGACTGAATCCTACCCTCCAGAGGCCTGTGATAATGAAGAGTCTCTCATGTTGGCAAAACCCACTTCTCAAAGATACTGCACTCTGTTCATGGGCTCAGCATTGAACCAGCAGTGCCCTTTATTTCTTCCTCTTTGGATCTGGCATGCGTGTGTCAGTTGAAGTATCCAGAGACAGCACAGATGCCCAAACGTGGGCAGGAAGCCAGGCTGCAGGGCTTACAGTATAAATATATATTTTTTAACTTCATACAGACCCTTTTTCCCAGTAAGTATGTTTTTCAGGCTTTGAAACTCTGTGTTCTTAGCTATTTTAAGAAACCTGAAGGGTGAGAGATGGAGAAGCAGCAGACATGTTGGCAACAAAGATCTCTCCATGAACAGAATGCCAAGATTAAAAACAACTAAAAAAAAAAAAAAAAAGGGATACCTTTGACTTTTTCTTGCTCTTCTATCTCAGAAAATTGGCTCATCAGAAACTGTTGGATTCTGGCAAAGATTTAATATCAAATGAGAGAAATAGCATGTTCCTGAAGCAAGGTGATTTCCAAAGTGAGTCTAGATGTGCATTCAGCTCCTTCTACTTGGCAGCTATCATGAAGGGCAAAAAGATTTACCAGTTCTCCAGAGGGTATATAACAGGGTTGTCCCAATCTGTCAGGAAGTGTTAGAACTCAGTAAGACTTGAAGTGGGACTTTGAGTTACTGAAGCTCAGATGCTCACAATGTCAGGTGTGGATCCACCCCAATCAAAAAGGAAATAGGAAGAAGGAAAAGAATGCAGGGAATCCTAAAGGGAAACTCTTCACACAGCCAAGCTTAACAAGAACAGTAAATAAAGAGGGTAAATGGAGAAGTCCTTGCAGTTACTGTGTATCAGCTGTTCTATTGGACCTATCCACATGAATGCTGTTTGCCTGCAAGAAATATGAAGTAAAGCTGAGTTGGGCTGGCCTATCATCAAAGGGAAATTATGCATTTTTTATATATGCATGAAGAGTGAGAGAGAAAGAAAGAAAGAAAGAAAGAGAGAAAGAAAGAAAGTAAAGAAGAAAGAAGTAAGGAAATAATGAAAGGAAGTAAGGAAGAAAGAAAGGAAGGAAGGAAGAAAGAGAGAAAGGAAGAAAGAGAGAAAGAGAGAAAGAGAGAAAGAGAAAGAAAGAGAGAAAGAGAGAGAGAGAGAGAAAGAGAGAAAGAAAGAGAAAGAGAGAGAAAGAAAGA
>VZRW01010856.1:37017-80348 GCA_013398125.1 Aegotheles bennettii | reverse complement strand
TTTCCTTTCCTTTCCTTTCCTTTCCTTTCCTTTCCTTTCCTTTCCTTTCCCCTCACCTGTGCTCCTCAAATCTAAAGACACATTCCTTCTCTTTAGCAATTTTGCAGGCCACCAGGCCTGTGTACAGACTCCCAGTAAGACTCTGTACACAGTCTGTGTACAGAATCTCCCCAGTAGTTAGAGAACAAATTAACAACAACTACCAACCAAATGGCTGGGGTATTGAGTTTTATAAAACATTCTTAACACATAAAAGCTACTTTTCATATGGAGTCATGATGCATTCTGGAATATATTTCAGAAATACAAAAACATAAATTGCATGCATGTGCACAAATATGTACTATTGTTCATAGATATTCACTGTACACTTCTGTAAAGTGTGTGCTGAATCCATGCTAAGAGTCATACAGAAATATCACTAAACATGCTTCTTCTATACAGCCCACATTCTCCTTTTACTGCAACACAGCTCCTGTTGGTAATGTTAGAAATAGGTGTTTAAAAAGGTGTGTTTCTGTCAGAAGTTTTGCCTGTGCAAGGACTGCAGTTTCAACCTCTGTCTTCACCACAACACTGTAGCTGATTTCAGGGCAGCTTGCTCTTACCACTGTGAATTAACAGCCATTTGGAAGGAGACTTTTGGAGGACATCCTCTTAACCTTCTATAGTTGCCTATCCCAGTAAAAATCTGCAGCATCGCAGGTCTTGTAATTTCTAAGCATAGTTATTTAAGTGCCTCAATTGTAATGAGTTTTTTTTTCCTTGGGAATGTCAATAATGAGACAGCAATAGAAGCAACAGAACCTGAGCACAAAAATATAGCCCGAGTAATTTCAGTCAGGAATTAAGTAAAAATAAGAAAAAAAAATGTGATTAAATTTCAACTTTAAGGTAATAAAAGATGGAGATGGAGGTGCCAATGAAATCTGCCGAAACTAAATTTCAGAAGCACGGCTTTCTCATCTTGAAATGTTACACCCATAAAAGCAGCCTATAAAATTAATCTACCTGGAGATTTTCCGTGTTAAATCAGCTCAGGAATAACTTTTAAGCACTTATGGCATTATATCTAAAATACATATTCTCTTGTTGTCCATATATCAAAATCCTGTGTATTTTGAAAAATAATATGCAAGCTGCACTGAAATGTTTGTATTATAAGAAAGAACAGTAATAAAGTATATCACTTTCAGAGAGATTTGACATTTGTAAGCATTCTCTAAAAATTTGCATCGGGTTGCAGTATTTGGGGAGCATGCTGTTTAAAGGTTCCTACGTTCACTTTTTTGAAGAGAAGTATATAGACCAGTGAACGGCAGCAAAAGGAGGCAAAAAGCCAATGTATCTCTTCAATCTGGATCTGAAAATGAAATTCTTAAAATGCTATTGTTAGCTGTTATCCAGAATGCAATATGGCCCATTCATATAAACCCTTTTATTCCATTTGCTCAAGGGAAAGGGACATTCAATACGAGAAAGAGAAAACCAGTGGAATGATTTCCAAAGAAAACAAACCTTAACTTCTCCCAGGAAAACAATGTGTTTTTTCAGTCCACTAGATCAGGAAATAAAGACCATTTAGATAATGACATTTATATTTTAATTGATTTGTGCAAATTAGGTTCTTGCAAATTTAGCATGAGCTATATAATAATTTGTGCAAATTCAGAGCTGGTGTGGTTTTTTTTTCTGCTTAGAAAACTGTAATAGGCAAAGTAGCAGATACAAGTGGAGGGAAAAAAAAAGATGAAAAAAAAAAGATCCCATACATTTGGATTATTTCCAAGAACTTTGCCACATTTTGCAGATTCTCAGTTTTCAAATAAAGGTGTCTTAGCCCTTGGAATTGTGGAGATATTCTTGCCTCTGTAAATCAATGTATTGTTGCTAACCAGCCTTGCAGAAATCTGCCTACAGCCAGCCAGCCAGAAACAATAGGAGTGACAATTATATGTATTCTTTTTCCTCCCTTCAAAATTAACATGGTTTTGCCTTAAAATTGCAAGACAATTTTAGTAAAGGATGTGTTAGTGTTCAAAACACTATGTTGGAAACAAGCAGAGGTTGCATTGTAAAAGTGCATATAATTAAAGTGTACAGACTTTTTTTTTCTTATACAATGTCAGTTTGGGTTACTTTTAACTCAGCATTGCAGATTAGGCAGGGAGGCAAATGAACTCTGTAAGAAAATAAATTTGGGATGAGCAGTTGGATTTTATCAGGTCTCGATGTTTGGTCAAATATGATATTTCAGTCAAAGTTATTGAAGAAGGGGAGAAAAAAGCCAGCTGCAGACTGAATTGTACCAACTTGAGCCACTATTAAAGCACTGCATGTCAGGAAGGGAGCAACTTCAGGAAATCTCAATTTATCTCATAAAAAAGTGTGCTGGTGAAATATGTCTGTATTTCAACTAATATAGCTGAGTCCAGGACCTAATCCAATCCTTTTTTTCATTTATTCACCTGTAATTTTCATTAAAATCTATTTTGCCCTCCTGTTTCAGCTGTTTATAACTTGCTTTACTTTACTCCACTGAAAATTCACCTGAACTTGAATGAAACATTAGGTTCCTGAATTTAACACTGTACAAGGTGGTGTGGTATACCATGTTGTTAATGTGCTTTATCATTCTGAATCCGGAAGCTCTCAGTGACTTAAACATGTTCACTCACATTTCTGACACATTTATCCACAGAATGGGTTCAGAGGTGGACATTCTTTGATGTGAAATCAAGGTGCTACAGAATTCTGCACAATCTATAGAAATACCTCCACAGATTTTGCCAAAAAACCTCAGCAGATTTATATTGGCCCTGCCAATGACTTTCTGTTTAACTTGTAATCAAAACAACTCAAACCCAGTTACTGTTTGCATATCTGCCAAGCCTCTCAATTTCAGCAGTAGGCAGCAGACTCTCAGTATGACAGCCTGTCTTTCAGATTCAAGCTGAATCTGCCAAGGCTCCACTACAGAGGCAACTGGTAAATTAAATGCCAACAAGCAAGGACATTCATGTACCTTTACACTCTGCACATGAAGCGACATCACAGGCCTCTTCATTCTAATGGGTGCTTTGTGTGTTTTAGTCTGCAAAGTAAAGAGTGACTGCTCTTATGCATAATGAAAGCCGTTGCATATATATTAGTTTAGCTGTATTGCTCTAATTCTATGGTCACAAATTACCTAACAGGTTTTCTTGTTACAGAAAAACAGAAAATCCTTTTGCTGGTGAAATTAACCCATAGAAATCAAGCAGTGAAAGAAAAATCAACTTCTAAGCTCTAATCTACCTAAAGACGACAGATAACTTTATATAGCCAGGTTAAAGCAGAGCCACTGCCAAGGCTAAAAGTAAATAAGAAACATTCAAAATCACACTGTCAAATCTTTAATTCTCTTGTTCATAATGTAACAACGGTCTGAAAAGGGGGATATTTTTTAAGCCATCAACACTACTGATAGTTCTTTATAGCAAGCAGATGTTAATTATATTTATGTAATTATTGAGTCTTATTAATACTTACAAGTTGCATGAGACTTTTTGGTTATTGATAGCTGATGTAGTCACTATTACCAAGTTTAGATTACATTAACAGTTTTGAGTGCACAACCATAATACAACCAGAGATATTAATACCATTGTGTATAAATAACAGTACTTGACAGACTCAAGTGGGGGGAAAAGCACTAACACTGGTTATTCTAATGGACAGAATAAATGATAGAAATTTATAATGAGATTACAGCAGCCAGGTTTAGTGAAAATTGTTTCTGAAGTAACAAGGAAGGGAAAATTAGCAGTTTTGGTAATAGAATGAGGGTACTAACACATTAAAAATTAACAGAGTGTTTTCAGATAATGGAAAGAAAAAACACCGACATGAGAAACTTCGCTGTTGTAGCTCACACAGCTCTACAATGGGCATTATCACTGTTCACTACCACAGATTTAATCTGCCATCACACCTATAAATGAAAGAAAGAAGTATGAGCTTCTCAAGAGTTCCTACAACATGAGAGGGTTTTCTTTTTCTTTTCTTATTTTTTTTAATAGGAGGAGGAAGCGAAATCCTCGGTCCAATATAAAAGAGGTTACTGTTGTGCAAGTGTCTATTTTATTTACTATAATTTGGCAGACACAGCTCTGCAAGACTTCAGAACTAAGAAAGTGTAAAACTTTGATGTTCCTTTGACATGAGCTGGTTGAGACACATCTTCATAATCGTAGAGAAATACTATATTGTTGCAGTTGCCTGGTGCTAGCAGTGAACTATGGTTCATTTTACAATGCCAGTTCCTCCCTTCTCCACTTCCTTCCAGCATCTGCAGTACTTACCTTTGTCACACCAAGATTTACTTTAACTGGAACCATGTCAGGTGTCCTCAGAAAAATGACAAACTAAAATTAACCTATAACTGTAATATGAGCCTGAAGGCACGAGCTTGGTGTGAAAGAATTCACCTTCTACAGACACACACACACAGAGGAATGTTAGAGGGATATTTGAAATTTCAGACATTGCAATGCCATTAATCAATGAGTAAATCAGTTAGCAACCAGTCATGCTCTTTTGCAGTGTGACTTAATCCTTAGCTTGAACTTGCCGTTGCTGGGTATATAATTTCCAGGGCCTGACGTAGTGGTTGCTGAAGATACCAGGAAAACTGCTGTGGTTCACAACAGCTGCGGCATCAGGTACCAAACACTTTCCCTTCCATTTATTAACAGTATTTTTTAAGTACATAAGTGAAATCTGTTAATATAAGTGCCTAACTGTGGAAGAACAGTTATAGGTATGTGTCTTCCAAGGTTAAAAAAAACCAGCTCCAGAAATCCTGTAGTTTTCAAGCTCCCTATTTCTCTACTCCTTTATTTTAGTCACCTGTCTATAGGCTGGAAGTTAGTTGCTGGCTAGTGTGAGACAGAGATATTGCCGCCAGTAGAACAGGCAGCTAAAAATCTTGTGTAACTATGGTATATAAAGACATGGCATCCTTTCCCTGAGGCCTACCTAAGTTAGAACATAAAGTGCAAGTATATACAAGTTAAAAATAATGAAAATTCTCCACTCTCCAGGAGCTACCGAACTTGACTTCTGCAAACACATATTTCCATGTAAATATTCTCCCAACCCTAACTTGAAACAACCCAGTTTTGTCTGTCTCTGCTAGACCTGTTTTGTTAAAGCATATTTTTAAGGTAAAAAATTCTCATTGAAAAATGATTAATAGAGATAGTGTAGAAAAAAAAAAAAAAAAAAGAAATACAACCAAAACAAAACCCCCCACCACCCACTTTGCACTAATAAGAGGGCAATAATTTACTGTTTTGTGTTCTGACCCATTTGATGGCAACTGATTTGGAGCTGGGGGGAGGGGAGCAGGGTGATTGAAGGGTTAATATTCAAATGAGAAATTTGCAAGGCCTGCATAATGGAACTGCCACCCTGATAACAATAGGAATTTTTAACAATATCGAGCCTTGTTAGCAAGAGAGTTACAAGCATTGAGGGCAATCAGTGTGTCTTGTCAGTTTCTTTTTATCTACCATCTCCAACCGCCAAGGAACCGAAATGAAGCACTTTGGAATTATCAATTTCAGCCACATTTGCATAACAAAGCCCCCGAGGAAGAGGCATGATAAATGTGAAGGACCCCTCTTGGAAAAGGAACTGTCAACCGCGCCCCGAAAGATTCTCCGACCGAGCGCATTCTCAGGGATTGTAGTCAGCGAAAATAAAATGAAAGCATTAAAGAAAGTCATTCTCTCAGAGAGAAAAATCTCCCCCTCTGCACAGAGAGAACTGGATGAAATGACATTATGCATATGAAAATGTCCAGAAAGATGTTTGATTTATGTATGCATTAGATGCAAATTCCATTACCGCACGCGCGCTGTTGTGTGATTTGGCTCTGAACACATCACTGCCCTGATCAAATCTGATCTCATTAATTCCGACAAGGAGAGAGAGAGGGAATTGAGAAGAATTTATGGCCTGGACACTTGAAAGAAGTAAATTGTAATTCTGTTTAAAGCTGTAGCGAACCTTTTAAACACCTTTTATTATAGAAAAAAGCACTTACTTTTATAACACTGTTAGAACTTACTTAATCTTGTACTTGGAACTTCTAGTCCTCATTTAAAAAAATCTATGACCTTGTTTAGGGGGGGAAAAAGAGAGAGAGACAGAGAGAGAGAGACAGGAAAAAATACGCCTGTCTTAGACTGAAATCCAGCAGAAGCATCATAATAATATGATCAAAGAAGACCTATTGACTATCTGAATAATCGTGGGAAAATTCTGCTCTGCTGGTGTATGTTTATTTTTAAACAATCTTTTAATATCCTCAAATAAAATATCAAATACTTTACAAGTGTTTTTACGGGACTAGATAGATATTGCATGCTTAAAAATGTTATTAATTGTGATCTAGATAAAAATGGCAATGAGTACATATTTTATAACAATATTCTCAAGCAGTACAGTGGTGTCAGCTAAAACTGATATGTGTTTCATTCTGAGATCTAGACAATTTAAAGACAAAAAAACCCAGATCTTTGCTAAAAAGGAAGTATATTACTGGGGGGTGGGGGGGAGTGGTAGAAAAAAGAAAAAAAAAAAACAAACCAGATTGTTTCTTACATTAATAAAGATTCTTATCCTTGTTTTGCTCCTGAGAAAGACCTTAATAACTCATTTCCTCCCTTCAAGAAAGATAATCACCCTTCATGGGTGAGATATCCTGTATTTACTTGATACCAAGTGTAAAACTGAAATAGTGTCTCAATATGTTATTGCATTGTATAATCAGTGTTCCTCCCCCAACATTCATGAACCCCTAGGGTGCTTCATAGCCTAGAATAGTTTCTTTTCTGTTATTCATCTTCCGTTTTAGTGAGATATGATGAACTACCTCCCCAGTAGAGAGAGGAAGAGAGAGAGAAAAAAAAAAAGAAACATTCCCCCCTCCCCTTGATTCCTAAAATCTTAGTTTCCTATCATGATTCGTTTATAGAGAAATTAAGTGAATTCTGCAAACAGTTTCCCCAATGAAGACTGCAGCTTTCTTTGATAATCAGTTCCAGCTGAAGTAATTGTTGAGCAAATGTTACCCAAAAAGGTACAGGAAACTTAGAAGCTTTTGTATATATAAACACAAAGCAATAATTTGTAGGTAAACCACTTGAATATATTTTAAGCATTATTCACATTTTCAATAGTTAATATTGATTTCTTACTGAGGTTTTTTTTTCATCTTTCCACATGCAAAAACCATGTGTTTACAATTTCCATTATTCAAATACAGAAAATTTTTACCTTTTGAAGTGTTATTTTAATATATTTGGCTACGTTAGTTTAAGAAAAAGGGAACATAGTCCTGATTTACGTAGAAATTTCAATGGAGTTCTGAGTATACATTCAAAATCCACTTTACAGAAACATGCAGACATTACAGTATATAAATGAGTACAGATATGTCCTGTCATTTTATTATTTTGTTATCAGTATGTACACATTTCTGTGAAAGTATTTGAATGTGTATAAGTGAAAAAGAGCAGATAGGGATATTTTGTAAGTTTATAATAGAGTGAGCATTTGTTAAGGTGAATATAACACCGAATGCTGCTTCTTGACTGTACTAAATTGAGTACACTGAAACAGGCAGTGTGCATTGTGCTGAGCACATGAAACAACTTAGCAATTTAGATACCTAAAATCTAATAATGTGTGGTGCAATATTTGTTAGGTTGAAAGTGCTGAAGGAATATTTTTTGCTCTAAATAAAGATTTTTTTTTCATTATTAACTGGATCGTGGATTACTTTATGTTATGTCTAAGGGAAAAAGATCACTCCTAATGCTGCTTGCATGCAGACTTTAAGAAAATTAGCACAATGTGAGAGAAACGGTAATTGCAAAATTTGTTTTGATGTTTTACATAAGGTTATCTCCCTCCTCCTGCATACCCTTTACCATATCACTGAATGCATTTTAATAAAATATAATAGGCGCCTGTCCATTTGAGCCTGTTTCAGTTACCCAAAAATAAAAACAATTCCGTACTTCAGAACGCAGGGATCCAGAAATAAGTTTTCATTACTGGCGGCTAATTAAGCAAAGTGGGCTTGCTGTCCCTTTAAAAACAAAAACAAAAACAAACAAAACAAAAAACCCACAACAACAAAAAAGAAACCACATCCTTTTTGCCACCCTAACCCCTCCTCCTGTCCCCCCTCAAATACATAGACAGACTTCCCCTCAATGAGTGGTTCAGGCTCCCTGATTAAGGTCATGCCGTTTGTTCATTACTGGCCTGGCTAATGTGATTGAATTGGAACAATACCTTTGAACTCCTTGGCTCTGATCTGCATACTAATTGACTCTCTTGTCCTTGGCAGTGACCTTGACAGGCTTTCCACCACTCTCAGAATGGCTGACCAGTTTCTCATCAGAAGTTCCTAGTAAAAAAAAAAAACCCAACCCCAAAATAAGAATTAGTCATTTACACTAGTTTTCTCTGTATTCATATTTCCTTATATGCCACTAGAAAAAGCAAAATTACTACTCCCTAGCTCCCCCTGGATGTTTATTAATACTTGAAAATCACAGTGTCACTTGAAAGTACTGAGACAGTGACAGCATTGTTTTGAAAGAGTACATTGTTGAAGTCTAAAACACATTCTACACATATTTTCAGGTGGCTTTTTTCCTTGTTATACAAAGGGCTTGCAGTTTAACTCATGGACCTTCACATCATTAGTGTGGTGTTTTTTTTTTATATTGTTGTATCCTATGAAAACAGTACAAATTAGTTTCCCTTTTACAATTTACATTAGCACTATAGCAGCCTGGGTTTCAACAGGTTCCATAGTAATAGAAATACTATGGTTTCAAACAAAACCAAGCCGTGCAGAAGCACTGCATCTAGAAAATGCAAGTTTAAGGTAATGGGCTTATGAGAATTTTATTTTTATATCTCTGAGGCTTTTAGATCAACATATTACTCAAGAGGCATGATTTCTATACAGAAGACAATATTAAATATTATACCAATATTTGTGGAAAAAAAACATATAGAAAAATACTCTTCTGACTGGAAAAAAAGAGATTTACTACGTTATTACTGAAGTGGAGATTTACCTTGTGAGACAAGTGTCAGCCTCCGTGAACTTTTATTATTAAAGTAATGAAGTAATAACTAAGCCAAACTAAAATTAAGTATCACCAAGAAAAAGAGATGGACAGCATGCCAAGAAGTGTACTTTTATCAGGCTGTCAGCACAAATCCACTTTAGAAAAAGTTTTATTTTTTCTTTAATATTCATTCTTACTTTAGGCAAAATCTATTGTGGGGAAAACAGCTGGAATTCTAAATTCACTTAATAACACTGCACTTCTCTAGCAGCTATTTACTAGGTTCTCAAAGGACTTTAGAAACATGAAAGAATGAATATGTATTATAACCAGGTGAAGTATTATTATGAAACATTAATAATGACCTGCAAATCTATAAATAGTAAATCAAACTACAAAATTTCTAACACACATTCTGTAATGCAATCCCTGTTTTTATTCTGCTGTAGTAACCAGACCAGCTGATTTGAAAAAAGTCTCAGACCAGAGGTTTCCACTATTGAGAAAATTATTTTTAGTTTTTAAGAAAATAATAACCAAGCACCTGGCCAATATCCAAGTACTTAGACAGGGCAGACCTCACAACTTTGGCATCCAGTTCAAGACTATTATATAAATAAGTCACAAAATTCAGATCTTGATCCAAACTTTCCTAAAATTTCAAGGATGGCTTGGATCCAAAGTTCCATTATGAATTTCAAAATTTTAGTACAAAGGAACATGTGGGGCTCCATTTAGTTTCTCTGACCACCTCTGTTCAAGACCTAGTACTGGAACAGGTTTTTCATCACACTTGAGCCTGCACATATATATCCTTTATATGCAATGCCTTTGTTCCACTGGTGGAAGTCCCAGGCTTGCTCAGAAAACCAGAAAGCTGGTGCTGAAATGGGGAAAGCCAGCAAAGGCAAGGTACAGACTTCAACATCTGCAGAGACCTGCAGCAGTAATGTCAGGTAAGCCTTGTAAACAGGACGTGTCAGAACATCGTGACTGAGAAGAGACACATGCAGGTAGTTGGATCGGTGAACAAATTAAAGCTCCACAGAGCCACACAAGTGACACAGCACTGAAGAACACATCTTTGAAGGTATTTTGGTGCCTAAAACACATGCAGCCAGCTACAGGAGTTCTCAAAAGCATTTGGGCCAAATTCTCATTAATACCACTTTGCTGTGAGGCTCTAGAAGCAGCAACTAAACAGGTGAAGTTACTGTTTATGTAAATTACCAATCAGTTTTTCTCACCAAAAATAGCACTGCTTATATAAAAATTTAACATTTCTGGTATTTTGAGACCTTCCTGAAGCGTACTGAAATACAAACAGTATTTCACAAACCCCTGAAAAACAGTCCCTCTACAATAAATTATCTCACATGTCCCTGCAACAAAACAGCATACAGAGGGCTTTTAGAAAGAGTATTTTTAAGTGAAACTGAGAAAGGAAAGATTAGGTAGATAGAATGCACTCTATGAAAAAAGGCTCTGCTCTTTCATACATTTATATTTTTCATCACAAATTGTCCATCCTTGGTTTTAGGACTCAAACAAAAACTGGTATGCCCGTCACTGTCACTACTTAATTTTATTTAAGCAGTGAGCACCACCTACTGCAGGGGAAGATTGCAACCTATTTAATCAGTACATCAATCACTTCCTACAATAATTTGTTTTCCTAAAGCTGTTACGGCTGAAGTTCTGACCAGAACTATGTATAGCTTTCATGTGAGATTGGAGCTGATCGCTGCTCAAAATGGAGAGTTTGTGAGCTATCTGTAACATGTACAGGCCTTGGGTATTAACCAACTAAAGGAAAGTGAAAAACCTCTAATTGATTAACCTAGCAAACAAAACCAGAACTTAAACAAAAGCAGCTACTGGGAAAAATTAGTTTATATTACCCTCTATACTTGATCTGTGACTAGCATGTCTGTGAAACAATTCACTGACTGGGGTAAGAGCTTTTCCACCCTTAAAATAATAAATAAATAATGTTTAGCACTGGGTTTGAAACACTTCTATATGAGAGCTAGACTTAGTTCAGGGAAAGAGATAGGAGAGCACAGAAAATCTCTCCCCTTTCCCAACTCAGAAGACTAGCAGGGGTTCTGACACCACTTACATGGCACTCAGACACCCTCTTCCCACTGCAAATGAAACGCCCCCACCTGCTCCCCTCTTATCTGCTTCCTCACAGCTGCCACTGCCTGCTCACCTACCTGCTCCCTAACCTAATTTAATAAAAGCTATTTCCTTAACCTGCATCAGTTTGACTGCTTTGGACTAGAAAGCCTTTCTGTGACTCCTGCTGGTAGACCCGAGCAGGCAGTAACTTTCAGCAGGAGCCTGGGTGTGAGCTGAAGGGATGCTTAAGCAAGGAGAAATCAGGGTACCATCTGCAGCCAGAACAGGCTGTCTGACTGCAGCGCTGAGCTGTTGCCAAACTGTGCTAAGTTACACCGGTCATATAGGTTCCTCAATGGCTTCTGTCTGTGATGGAATGATAGAGAAAATCTGAGCTCTGTCAGCCCCAGTCCTACCATCACAGTCAGGATCAAGGGAAAGATCCTCAGCAAACGTACTTCTGAGGCTGAGTCAGATAAGATGCTCAGTTAAAGGCCCTGCTGGGCATTTACAGTAAGATTGCACATGCTTGAACAGTGCGAAGAAGCTGCAATGCATAAGACAATTGATATGTCAGAGGACTATTAAAAGAAAAATACCAGTATAACCTAAACACCTGCAAAGCAATATAGACTTACATTCTGAGCACTTACTGTGTTTTACTTGCAACTGTCACGCTGCTGGCAGAGTAAGTCAGAGAAGACCACCCCCTCCCTCACCCCACGATAATGACCATGGTCTTACTTTCTTTCAAAACATTTAGCAATATCTATGTAGAGATGTACAGATTATAAACAATAATTCAAAATTTTCTGTGTGCCTTTCTGCCCAAGAAGAGTACAAGAAAACAAACACATGACAGCTGTGGAAATGCACAGAACCAGACATGCAGCAAGAGTGGTGATGAACAAGGTGCAGTAACTAGAAAGAAGAGAACAGAATGCAAGTGAAAAGTATTAATTAGTAATAAGATAAGGGATAGATAATTACCACACTTCATATCTGCCTACCTGCTATAAGGACAGAGAAGACATTTCCTAGCTGTTTAATAAGTAGAGTGGTAGGTTGCAGTTTGCTTTTTTGGATCCGTAGGTAGGTTCTCTTCTTCCTTTCTGGTTGGCACTGTCATGCACATGCTATGTTATCCCAGGTTACCATTAGTAGTCTATTGAAATAACTTTAATAATAACAATAAAGATCATTATTACAGTCAGATCTGATCAGAGCACAGGTTACAGCAAGAGTCCAGGTCTAAAATGCATCCCTCAGTTGGGTCATTTACTAGAAGGAAGGTAGATAAACACATGAAAAACACATAAAAACTACAGTGAGACATTGATAGTCAGTAGCAAACTTAAAGCTGTGTACTTTTGAAAGCAATCGAGAGTAAATACCTAACATTATGCATCTGAATATTCACATGCAGAACTCAGAGTATACATTACCTGTATCATGAGTAGAAAAGCTTAAGTAAGTTCTGAATATTTACCTGCTGAACAGAGCGCTGGGGCAGGTTTCAGGATTGCTTTTGCTCTTTACTGGTGTTATTCCATCGCTTACTATACAGCATATGTTCACTCTTATGTAGTAATTTCCTAGTTAAGAGGATACAGAACTTATGTTTCTCACCATTTTATTTCAATCATCATCTCCTAATGACTACTTCTTTGTTAATCGAATAAAGACTTCTATATTTACCATTTAATCTAAAAGATTAACATAAAAACATGTGACAACAATGTAACAACAGCAAAGCTGAACCTCAAGACACAAACTCTATGCTGTTATCCATGACACACTGTAATGAGAACATTCATAACAAAATCCTTCTTAGTGGTAACGCACCTGTCTTCACGCTTGTGACATATTTGTTGTATCAGAGCAATCTCACTAAATGTCAAGCTGGTTTGCTTTCCTTTTTGTTTAAAACTAGTGTTAAGTTGGTAGGTTGATGGAGAAAGCATCAAAATAGGTTTCTGCACTCTTTTTTTCTGAAATGGTGGAAGATGAGCTGTCAGCTGGGAGTAGCCAAAAGATTCTAGACCTCTGATGACAGTCTGATATGCGAAATACCATGAGAAATACCATGTTCATGCCTGAGAAACCAGTGAGCCACTCTGCTACCTGACAGTTAACCAGCTGCCAAAGCAGTCCAGTGATGTTGTCCTCCCAAGCTGTTCCTGCCACTGTGAATTCAGACAATGCAGCAGGGGTCCTACAAATTGCATGAGAGGACTCTGACACTGGGACCATGTAACCACTTACTGAGAGTCCTCTCAGGAGCCACAGCTTGACTACACTCACCTCATTCAAACAGCTGAGGAGCGTCAAGCCTATGTTTGGTCTGAAGGATAGGCCAGACCAACATTATGGGTCTGTATTTATTTGCTTCAGAAAGTGCTTCTCTATTTTAGTGTGTTTATGTCTCCCTTTCACTGAGTGGAGGCACTGGTTAGCTGTGCAAGACAATCTCTAACTTCACAGGTTACAAAAAGAGTCATTTTTCTAACATTTCTTGGTCCTGTCAGTTCACAAAGTAGGAGACTTAAAGGACCTTATGCCATGAGGCATCTCTGTGGAGATTCAGAGCTTGCCAGTTTGGAAGGTCACCCTCACAAACGAGTTCTGTGACTCCCAGACAAGGGATTGTGACTTCTGGTGGCATGAAAGAGACTCAGAAATACAAAATACAGCAGCTTTCAGTTGTCAGACTGCAGCTGAACAGGGAAGCAGACTATTGTCTTTGCCAAATTTCAGGTGCCAGAAAATGGGTGCTGACAGCTAAATTACTTGCCTACATGCAACAAAAGTGTTTTCCCTGAAGCTCCTTTGGTGAATACAACTGTCTAAAGATACACTCTATAGGCTGAAGGCCTTGTAGTCACCTATTTAAATCTGAATTTGGAGGAAAAAGCCAATAACCTCAATAGCCACAACACAGGCACAGCAAAAATAGAGAGCACACAAAGAAACAACTATCAGACAGGGACACCATTGTGACAATCCAAACCCATTCCCCTGACTAGAGTTAGATTATGGGATCTCCACTCTATTAACAAAATTCTTTTTCTAGGGTTCGCCAGCCTTCAGCTTGGATGGTGCACAGGCAGTCTCTCAACGGTACACAGCAGGGCTCACACAGGCTCAGGAGCTGGGAGACAAAGCTCATCTTTAGAGGGGCACCTGTGAGAAGCAGAGGCTCCCCTACGTTCCACGCTCAACAGGGGCTGAGAAACCATGGCTTTGTGCAGAGAGTTGATACCTCCAATAAGGTGATTGGCAGCATCTTGCTTCTGTGAAAGGCAGTATCTCCCAGCTCTTGCTGAGTTTCTAACAGCATGCTTAACTTCTAATTTGGGAAAGAAAAATACCATCTGGCACCTCAACTTTGAAAAGTTGCCAAACCTTGACTTACTCTCTGAATCCTCCCCAGGAAATCATAGGAACTACCTACCAAGAACAGCATTACAAAGTGTGAACAAGGCTCACGTGAGCTAACTGCATGTAATCTACCACAACATGTCTTTAAATAGAAAAATAACTGATTTGGAGCAGTTTAGTCATGCAGTTACCTTAAGAACTTGCTTGAGTCTCCAGTTATGTCTCCAACTGGAAGTTAATGAAGCACCACTAAATTCTTGGTGGATTTTCAGAATAAGGAAACAAGTTGTCTTTTCTAAATTAAGAAATTGAAGGTGACTTAATTTTGGAAGGAAGGATAACAATGAGCCCTGTAGTATCATGCTCAATAACACTGGACAATACACAAGCATTTGATTCATGTTTGTGCTCATTAAAGTCTTATTTTTGTATTATTAAGACTAATCTCTTTCTTTAATATAAAATTATTTTAAATCAAAAATTGTCAGAAGAGTCACTTTGTCAGAAGAAAATACATTCATGTCAGGGGAAAAAAAATTAAATTGCAGCCAACAAAGAAATTTAAGAAAAGAGAAAATCTGGGAGGAGAAATACAATTGTTGTTCTTCACCACCTCATTATTTGTAACCAGTGGTATGTAAACTCCATATTATAATATGGGATCAATTCAGATGCAAATATCTGAGACTTAATTGTATACATGGAAGAAAGAAAACAGTAAAAATGTTCAAGCATGCTTTATTTTGCTATTTCTGTGTCCTCTAAGACATACATTCAAAGTTTAAGCAGTAACACATCATCTGGGTAGATTTATACTGAAACAGGCTAATAAATGCCATTATAAATATTATGTGCAAATTGAAAACCATAGCAAGATGCCTTGTACTATAGCCAGATAGCAAGTCTGTAATGCTATTAGTTCAAATTACTTCAGATAAGATGTATTCCATAATATCTTATATATCAAAGTCACTAAGACAATCATCCCTATGATTTTTACTCAAGTAAAATTTCTTTTGAATTCAAATATACAGACTCAAGCCACTTATGTTTTTAAGTCACATACATGTATCTGTACAGACAAGATGAAGAATGTATCTATTTATTCTTTAACAATATGCTGAATAAAGATCAAGTGTACCAATTTTAGAACAATCTGTTTCTTTAATCTAATTTTTAAGTTGCTTTTCCATGGGGACAGACCTTTTCCTGCTCAAGTCTATTCTCTGTGTTTCAATATATGCACAGTTCTCATTATATTAACTGGAGCTGTGCATGTAGCTGGACACAAAATTCACACCCCTTGTGCAAAGCCAGATATCACTATGTTTGCAACACCGAGTCCTGACATGAGGATTTACAGTCATAGAATGCCTTCCCACCATCTGCCAAAGGACCAGAATTCCACAACCCTGTGTCTTAGTTCATTACATTCCCATGCCTCCTGTTTTTTCAATCAGGCCATATAGTTTGCATTTATTATGTAGACTCAAGCCAAAGCTCTCTTAAAGTCAATGGAAAGATTCCCTATGTCTTTGACAGTCTCTGGAACATGCTGTATTTCCCTGAGCCCTTCCCAGCTCATTCCTGCAATGCCATGGGAGGCAATATTATGAAAATCAACCCCACCAGTGTAAACAGTGCTACAGAATTTCGTTCTGTGAAGCTTTTTCCTTCCTTGCCTTGTGTGCCATTATTTGAAGCTCAGCATTGTTTCAGCATGTGTATGACATGGAAGGCAGCTCAGTTTCACCCAGATTTTATCCATGGCAAAGGAAAAGTCTGTCAGGCAGACTGTACTTCATTCCATAAATTCAGTTTCATTTACTAACAATGTATATATAAGAATCACAGACATATCCAAGATATTTATACAGATCAAGAAAATGTTATACACATGAAAGGCTGGACTATATGTAGTTGTATATGTGTATGTCCTAACACAGAAAGCTCTTACTGAAGACAGTATGTCGCAAATGGGTCAATCTTCCAGCTATGGGAGGTGGCAAAAGGCCAGGAGGTTTTCTAGCTGGGCTGGTAATTAGAGAGGATCCTAGGGTGTTGACTTCACTCCAACTGATCCCGTCCTCCTTCAGTAGAATTTTCTGCTGGGAGAAGGAGCCTGGTGCTTGCTTCGCTCACAAGTGAACTGGAACAGTACTTGACCATGAAGACTGAGAACTCCAAGCCAGGTCTACTCCTGTTTACAGCATCTCTGGAAATCTACTCCCATGTTTTCACAATTATCCGACGGGGCTCAACTTACCAGCACATTTGCTGCAATACATCATCAAACTGACACATATTCAACATGGCCAGAAAAATATTGGTGTAGAAGAACATAACATGTCCTGCAGCAGCATTATGAAATATAACACACATCCAAATGTGCAAAAGGTTGCATAACTGAACTATTTTTTCACTCCCTGCATGTACAGGATGCTTTTATCAAAGGAAAAAAGGGGTGAAAAAAAAAGTAAAAAGTTTCTGACTTTCGTTAACCTTCTCTTGTAGTTCAGGTTATTTCTTTAATGCATTTATCTGCTTTAAAATTGTCTCCTTAGCCTCTCAAGGGAAACCAATATAATACACCATCACATTTCTCACAGGAGAAAAAAGAACACTTACTCTTAATAGGTGGCAATTTTGCCAGATGTTATTGACATAGTAAGTGCGAAATTTCAGTGATACTAAATGCAAAGTGCAGCAGATTAAAGAACAATGGAACAAAGTGCAAAATGAAGTTTAAAAAGCAGCAGTGTCAAAGTCAGAGAAAGTGTGAAAAAATTACATTTTAACAACACTATTAAGAACAAGTTTACTAATTACTGTAACTGGCACAAATCTAAAAGTACCTTCCTTAGACTCACAAAAGTTTTTTGAAGTGTGATTTTTTTCTTGTCAGCATTTCTTCTTTTCTTTATGAACTGTATCAGAGACATAACATTACTGGTAATAAAACAATGACACTTGGAGCTCTTTATCTTTCACTTCTTAACCCTTTCTTACCAAGTAATATTGCTGCAAATCCTGCTATTTGAGCAGGGTAGTGAACTACAGAAAACGCTTTGATAACTAATACTGAACAGTTTAAAATAAAGACTATGGGATTGATTTAGACATGCTTTACACATTCACCCACTGACAATAATGGAATTTACACACTAAGAATGACTTGTCATCGAAAATTTGGCAAAATTCTGTTTTGCTGTTACCAAAAAAATCTATAAATCACACACAGTTTCCTCATATTCAATTACTTTTTAAAATGCAATAATAAAATATTACAGTGGAGATGCTCATCCTCTATAAATCAGAGAAGCTCCACTGCTTTCAGTGACATTAATACAAACATAAAAAAAAGCAGTTTTCAAGATTTCATTTGCATCCTTCATATTAAATTGACAAATAGGACCTGTTTCTCAACTGGCAGCTGTATATGGACCTCTGCTGAATTCATTGCAACTACTCTTTGGCCTTCAGCCCCAGTGTTGTAGTCCATACAGTCTTCAGTGAGACTGAAACCAGTAGCAGCACAGTAAGACCTAAGTGCATATCCACAAAAAACCAAATTGAATATTTTCAAGTATATGAAGAAAGGTTTGCTTTGATGTTCTAGAAATGAATGATCATTGTAGCAGTGCTTCAGGCAGTTCAGAAGTCCTTGCTCTGACTGGACGTGCAGCCATCCACACATCTATTGCAGAGAAGAGCAGGTCTATTGTAGAAGACAATAACCTCACTCTAAACTAATCAGTTTTCTTCCTGCTTTTTGGAGACCCTGCAGTGCCTCAGTTTTCAAGGATAATTCTTGGGCCAAAATCTAGCATCAAATTCCTATGGATAAATTATCAACGTCACTCATTTTCTTTATTTTCACTCAGTGCTTTCCTTAATTCAGTAGGTACATCCAGATTGCAAATGGAAAAGTGGCTGCAGTGTGAAGTACCCAAGATATTTTGATGCAGCTAATTCAGACAGAAACAGAAGTTGAACCTGAGGTCCATTGTACTAACTGCTCAAGTATCAGCCCATGGTCCTTGACCAATCCACACCACCACACGTCAAAAATCAATTTCATCATCTCATAAGCTATCAATATAGCAAGCACAATTCCAGATACAGCTCTAGCAGACAATTTCAGTCTCCAATTTTTGTCTGAGAAGAGGTTTAATTTAAAGTCCATTTGAAAATAGAAGCAACAAAGCATCAAGTTTTACTAAAATATTACTACTTTCTTCTCTGTGACAGGGAAAAGTTGATGTTGGACAGGATGCAAGTAGCTTGCACTATTATGATTCACAGAATCACACAGAATCACAGAATTCTAGGGTTCACGAAAGCTAAATCACGAAAGCTAAAAAGTGTAACTTTTTAATTATTTCTATAGTGTTAACATGCTAGTTTTTGGAGTATATCTGTGGCCTCAGCTAGACTTTTCACCTAGATTCTCCAAAATTTCTAGGATTTTAGAACTGTGATAATATTATCTCTTTACTTCTTTTTCATTAAATAGTTACCAAAAAAAATGCACCTCTACAAGTCTCCCTAACCACAACTAGTGGAAAAATAGAAGACAGTTTTCACCATTTTTGCATTGTGACTTTTTTAAAAAATTTTGTTTCTGTAAGTTCAGGGTAAGTTTGCCAACTACGACTAATGTTGAACCATGATGTCGGGAAGGGGGTGGAGGGTCTTTACGTGACTTGATATTTTTGTCTTGACATGTTTATGCTAAAAGAAAGTTCACTGTCTAGGATTTTATCACATTCAATTATTGCTATCAGCTTGTGCATGCAAGATGTATTCCTAAAAACTACCATTAGAATAATTTGTTCTGCCTCCTCTTTCTAGACTGGCAATAATTGCCCACCCATCTCCCCCCTCCTTTATTTCCTTCTCACCTACTGAGTCTCTTCCAGTTCCCTAGGGGAACTTCATCAGAGCTACATAAACCTTTGATATATATGTATTTTACCTCTTATTGCAGTTAATGGAACTCTTTCATCTCTTGCTAAACTATAGTAGACTCCTCTGAGATAATGTTTATTTTTTTTGCTGGACTTATAGGTGTTCTGTAAGTCAATAAAACTGCCCTTTAAAGTTACAACTCCATAGTGTCATCTCTCTATTAAGCATTCTGTATGAGGGACACTACACAATTTCTTTCTACACTATACCCAAGTTATATAGTCCATCTCCTCATTCTTCTGGAAGTGCTTTTCAAATGACTTTGGGGATAGCTGAGGTCCCACATTTGGATTTTTGTTGGGGTAGGATGATGGCATATAGTGAACCAGCCATTTGATAGCCTTTTGATTAAACATGCAGCCGCATACCAAAGGTCATCTTGAGGAGCAGGAAACAGGAAGAACATCAATTGTTTCCAAGTCTGTCTGACTTGAAGGAAGGGACACAGGAAGAGACACCAGGAAGTAAGGCAAAACTACTTCTGAATGACATGGACAGTGTATTAGCAGGAAGAAAATGGACCAATGGGAGTGTTGCTAATTGGACCAATGGGAGTGTTGTTAAAGTACATGACTGCCTCACGTAAGAGGGACATTAACCAATCAGAGAGCACATATTAGGCACATGATACAAATGTATATGAGACAGATAAGTAAATAAAGAGGTCTTTTGCCTGATTCACATCGAATTTGCAAAGTCCATCCTTGATTCCCCCACAGATTTTNTTTCCTCTGTTCTCCCCCCAAATTTTTGTAATTTTTTTTTTTTTTTTTTTTTTTTTTTGGTGACTCTTCAGAGAAACTGTTGGAATCCCATTAAAATTCTATTAGTTTGTGGCTATTTTAGACAATTTGTAATCCAATTCAAGAACAGTTAGAGAGATTAATAATCAGTAAATGTAGAAGGGAGAGCCTCAACAGCAAATTTCAAAGGAAGAGAGATACCATATCAGATGTGGTAAACAACCTTCATACAATAATTCTACTATTTCAGTTGTATACAATCCATGAAAACATGCTTCTGTTTTTAGTTTGGCATAGCTAAAAACTTACAGTATCATTCATTTTCATGCAATTGCATCTCAAGATGACAAATATTATGACTAACTAGCTTTAGAGAGTTCTATAATTTGGTGCTGACACCACAGAGCAGCTTTGCAGCTTTCCCATTCTGACCAAGGGACTCAAACAATTGTTTAAATCTACCTGAAATCTGACCACTGTTCCAGAGTCAATCTCAGCTGTTAAAGTGCTGAGAGTGGTAAAACGCTCATACTGCATATGAGCAGCTATCACTACCTGTCTCTATCCTTTTGATGGTTTCAGTCTGTCTATTAGCATTCTTCCCCGGAAACAGACAAGACTTCCAGAAAAAAGATTGATTGAAATTTTGGGACTAGACAAATCCAAATTCCACAGTTTCTGCCCTTTTGAAGGATACATGTTACACTTTTCACCCCTCTCACTGATTACATTATAGCAGAGAAGTCAAGTAAATCACTGAAAATCTAAATAATCACAAAACTTATTCTAATTTTCTCACCTTTTATTTTACATTCATTTCAAGTTCAACAGTAAACTGTTCCCACCACTGGCTGAATGCAGTGCTTTCATACAGTGTGCTCTGCCAATGTCCCCATAAACCTTAAAGTGTAAAAAGAAAAGGAGCAATAACAGTATTCAATAGTTTGTTCAAGTCATCAGCTACATTTGTTTATTCACATGGGCTAGATATCTAAACTCAGGATGACCTTGCTACTTCTAGGGTATAATAAGGAAGCAGAACTGTTTGAAACTACAGAGAACTCCAAAAGACACTGATTTAAGAAACCATTTTAGACCTGTTTGGAAATTAATGTAAAGCTGCATTTCATCCTACATGGAGTAAAACATCATGTTTCTGCAATATGCCAGCATGATACGAGACAATTAATATAGACCAGTAAAAGAGTGTTTTCATGATTATTAGGCTTGTATATCTTTTACAGTCATTACGTCTTTTATACTTCTCAGGTAAAACTTTCCTATCTACCTTTTTACCCTGAATTTGCATGAAATTGGCACTTTTTCCTAGAATTCACCATGAAATTAGCACTTTTCTCAAAAGGTCACACAAAATTTTATAATACTGTTTATGCTTCAGTATTGTTTGCTTCAACAAGTTGGCTTTTTCAGTATACCCATTGACAGATATTTACAGTATGATGGGGAAGTGATAGGTTACAGTAATAGTTAAAATTTGCCTTCAGTTAAGTGCCTGATTTGACAGCTCCTTAGAAATCTTCCAACAGGTCATTTCTACATTAACTTCTCTGTGGCGTCTTGGGGAAGAAAGAACAATTTTGAGACAGGAAAGAGAATAATCAGGAAGTTTTTCAAGGATGTACTGAAAATGTCAGAATGCTTTACTTGCAATTTACTTGAATATAAAATTATGACTGAATTACTAGTGGGAACATAAACTTTGGTTAAAGAGGTGGGAAAAGTTGCCTCTCTAAGCCCTTTTCATCCTTTCTTCAAAACATATTGCAAAACAAAGAGTCTTAGAAGAAAATAGGAAAATTAAACATGTTGCAACCAAAACTCCCTCTTTTTGCCATTTTTGTATCTTTATATATAAACACCTGCTCTGTTTACCTTGTTCTCATTTCTCACCAGAGAAAGAGTAAACTAGTTCATTCTACCTACCGTCTTCTCAGAAAGGTGTCATTCTTCAGTGACTGCACTAAAAATGCTAACAAAAGAACTTGTCCTATCCTCTTCTACTTCTTCAATCAATTTCTTCCTAGGGAAATGAAGACCTGACTTAAACAATGTGCTTAAAGCTGACCAGCGAAGGCTGTCCTCAAGGCTCTTTTGGTAAGCTCAGCACTCGATTCTCTGTCTTCCTTGTTCTTGAATAACAGATGTCACTGCAGCCAGAGGAGGCAGGGAAACCAAGATTTCTAGTGGCCATGTAAGTTGATGCATTGCCAACAAGTTCTTTAAAACACTAACCCTCCAAGAGACATACAGGAGGCACAATCACCTAAAAAAAGAAAAAAAAAAGGAAGAAAATTCCTCAAAATCAATATTGTATTTTGACAGAATGACTGGGATGAGCTGCAACGTACTTACACCCTTTCCAAACCACATAACAAGTCACAGACTTACAAACATTGCGAACAAGAAACATAGAGAACTTCCAACTCCCAGAGATAATAAAATAAAATATAATATAGTAATAAAATTCTTGTGCTAGAAGCTCAGCAGAGAAGAAAGAAAATCATTAGTTTCCAGAAAAGTCATGAAATTACAGAATTCTTTTGTTTTACAGGAACCATTTCAATTTAAATAATATAGTAGCAATAGGATCACAGAATAGTGGGTTTGCTTATTTGCTAGTCATATTCTTAGAAAAAGGATCTTTAGAAACAGCCCTCAATACAAAAAAAATAAAAAGAAAATATGTTGCATAGCAGGAATGAAAGGAATATAAATAGGACAAGACAAGTGATGTTACTTTCCAAAAGAAAGAGTTAAATGTGTTTAGTTTCTAGAATGTGCTTTTCTGCAATTTCAAATATTTTAAAATGTAAACTTAACTTCTATTTTTTCTCTTTTTTATTGAGCTTTTGATAATTAGAAAATTATCTCCAATTATAAAAACTGTTGCATACTCCTAATCTTCATTCCAGCTGAAAAATGTTTTTAGTTAAGTATTTGCATAGTGCATTGGAACATCATAATAGACAAGTCACTCTGGACTAGATAATTTCTGTGAATTCCTTTGTTAGTAATGGCATGTTCTCTCAATGACTGGGGGAAAAAAATCAAATAAACTTAAATATTTACCTTCCTGAATGATTTTCTGGTCTCCTTTGAAAATTTTCAGAGTACTTTTTCCTCCAAACTGTGAGATGAAAATACTGTCAGATAAAACTTCTTCTGACTGACATTTTTGTCAAGACAAATCTTTCTCTAACTAGCTTTTTTTCAGAGTCTGTCCTGCAATGCTGCTATCCATTAAAACAGACTGCTATTAGGAGAATGCTGAAGCCTTCAAAAGCAAAGATTAGTGGCATGAAAAAGACAAAAACTTATAGGTGTGAAAGGCGACTCAGGCCAAGACAGTATAACCAGCACAGTTGGAAGGCGTAATTTTTAAACTTGTGTTCTATGTTCTGGCTTTTAAAATTAAACAGAGCAGAAGATAGAAAAAATAAATATATGAAAAGGTATGATAGAAAAAAAATAGGAAGACAGGAAAGAAATAGAAAACTGAAGAGGAAGAGGTTGTGTTTAAGGGTAATTGAGGAAAAAGCACAGTGCAATGAGCAATAGACTAGAGTCAGGGTTAGGACAGAAAGTTAATAGACTTTGTTAAACCAATTGACATAGTTAGAAAAGAACAGACAAGCTTTCAGGCATGCAAGCCCATCTTCAGAACAGAAACAGCAGGGAGTACAATGAAACTTTCAGGTACTGTATCTCTTGTTACCCACCCACAGACAGTGTCAGAATCCTGACTGGCAGAGGAGGCATAGATTAATGATATGTGACACCATCTGAATTATTCAAAATACTGATATCCAGAAAGTATTAAGATAAGTTAAGATATGCTACTAAACCTCTTGGGCAAGGACTCAGCTGGATTTGGAGAAGGTAAATCCAAGGGTCTGTTCTTATTCCATTGTTAACTACTGACTCCTCAACTTCTCTTTGACCTTTCTGGGATACAGGACCAATTCCAGTGTTCTCCTGAGGCACTGGTAATTCAGCACAATCTGCCCTTCGACCCACAGCTGTCCTCACAAGCAGGACAGCAGTGATCTGTTCTTTCATTTTGGTGGGAGAGAGAAAAGTGTTCTCAGCTGCACGGTGGAGAGCAGCTCCAGCTCCCACACCTACCAAACATGCAGCTTGTACTGCCCAGTTCTGGAAAGAATGTTTGAAGAGAGGTATAGCAAGTCCAAGAAATGCAGTAGGAGACTGATCTGATCCATGAATGACAGAGCAGATTGCATAGTAAAGCATTTAGTGTGCCACAATGTTCTCAGCTTCAGTTTAGTATTATTGTTTAGCCATTGCCCCTCTTTAGAATGATGGCATTGTCACACAGTTTAGGTGTTACTATTGTTTCCCATAGATGATCAAGTGTGCCAAATTTACAGTAGGAGTATGTGTGTATGAAGGTATTAGAATAAGGGTTGATCACGAAGGATGCTGACCACCTGAAGTACACCTGCATTCATTAGAAGTTTGGGGTTTTCAAAAACTGTAAGAGTCAGGGCTTGACACAATATCTTTTGCTGAATTTACTGTAATAAGGACAATATCAACCATCAAGATGATCCTTCCTTTTCACTTTAAACTACAACAGTAACAGCAACATGTTAGAATGACAGACTGTTCCCCAACTACTATTATTTATTGCAGCAGCTCCTGGAGGACTAGCAGGTCGAGGCCCTCTTGTACTTGATGTTGTTCAGGATATACAGTAAATAATAATCCTTATCCCCAAAGCTCCAAAACTAGTAAGCTGACACACAACCTTAAATATTTAATACACTTTCCATACAAATATAAATACCTGACAGACTTCAAGATGCTACAAGACACAAACAAATGTATAATAATATAGTAATCTGAACAGATTAATTAATATTTCTTGGAATTTTCCTTCCACATTCAAAAGAACTGGACATTGAGGCACTGGGAGAAGCACCTACCTTATGTGGTTTTATTTCTAATGTTAAAGGTTATACCAAAGGGCAAACGTACTAATGGTGAAGTGAACAAATCTATACTAACATATATAAGGTATAATTCTGTACTTACATATACCTATCCAAAAGATGTATGTTGACTTCTAGAGACTTTTAGAGAAAGGAGGACTTTTCTTCTACAGAACTGAAATGCTACGCCTGAAAGCCATTCCTAGAGAATTCTGTGGGAGTAAGAATGGTACATCTGGGACAATAGTTATTTCTGTCATTTAGGTAAGTCCACCCTCTTTCAGAAAACAAACAAACAAACACAGGCCTCCTTCTCTCAGTCACATGGCTGCAAACCCATTAGCTCTGTCACATTTCAGAAACGCTATTGGGAGTGCCTCTCACACCGACATCATTCACTGTGCATAATAAAACCACAACATTTTCTCTTGGTCAGGCCTACAGCTTTGATAGGTTCTTTGGGTTCTTTCTTCTCATTTTTTTTCCACTATAAGCAGGCTGTATCCAAATTCTGTAATTTCTCTTTGAATTATGTCTTCGACAGTCAGATGTTTCTTTCTGACCATATATCTGAAACACTTGTTCAGGCCCTTAGCTTCTGCTTTTACCCTAATTACCTTCTTCGCTACAGCTCTTCTTTCTAGCCTCCCACATATTCATATTTAACTTATCTGTACAGTCCCCTACAACTAAGGAATATCTGCTTTGCCTTTCAGGCTGACCCGATGTATCTTTCTCATACCTTGAATTAATCAATCCCCTGGTTATGACATTTAAGCTCCTTCCCCCCATAAATAAGCTTTGGTCTGCTTATTTATTCAAGTTGGCCCTTATTGCACCTCCTCCCCACTACCCTGGCAGCAATTCCAGCTTTGACAGCCGACTCCCTGTTTCTCTGTCAAACTAATAACGGTCTTTTCCTTGCTACCCTTTTTTAGCCAAATAGCAAGGCCACTGCCCTATTTTTCTGATGAAATGCCTACATAAAAAGTGCAGCAAAAGGTGGTAAGAGGGCTGGGGTAGGAATGGAAATTGTGAGACTACTTTTGCCTAAAGCATTCAGAGCAAAAACTGCAAGTGCTTCCCCTCCTGCCCATCCACTTAGGCTTTGCAGAGCAAGGTCTGTGCTTGACCACTGCCCCATTCTGACTGAACTTGTTGCCTGCTGCTCTACAAAATCTATCTGCTAAGACAAATATCACTTTGATCGCCATCTCCACATTGCTCATCAACTTTGAAATTGAATGAGTTTTAACTGAGGGCAGAATTTGTCCTGTTTCCTTAATTAAATATGGTCCTGTCAGAATGCTCTTACATTAGCTGAGGACAAAAAAGAAAAGGAGAAGAAAAATTAAATTATGGAAAAAGGGTTTAAATCAGGAAAAGTCATTAAAAAGACATCATTAAATATATTGGAATTTAAGCAGCTTTTAACAAAGAATGCAGCTGGAAAGAAAGCCTAACTGTATTTTAAAATCTGACAATTATGTTCTGCTTTATAAATTCTAATCTTTAAACACAACACTACTGTACATTGAGCAAGACTAGGGAGAATTTTTCATGCAAAGTCAATGACAATCCTAAAATTCAAGGACAGATAAGAGGTATAGTCCAGTCTTATGTTTATAAAGTGCTATCCATCCACACTTGCATAATATATTTTTGCAGAATCCTAAATCACCTAATAGTGTGATAAAATGCATGTTGGCCCAAGTGCCAGCATCAGAATGTTGCAATAAATTAAGTTCTGATACAGAGGCATAGCTCTGCTTATTAATCTATGCACAAACACACATTTGCACACATACAGCAAACATGTGACCAAAATCACAAAACCGCCTTGATTCTACATGTCTGTAAAAGGACAAAACTTCCAGCAATATAAATGCAAACTGAACTGCATAGTGCAAAACCTGACTCCTGCATAACTAACTGCATGTTACATCCTGTAAGATTCATACTGAGTTTAATTAGAATAAGTACTTAAGCACTAAGTGAATATCACATAAAACATAGATTAATATCAAGAATCAAAATTTACTTCTGCCAGCTTTACCTAAATATTGGCATGACAAAATTGAAATTATATGGACATAATCTTATATATGCCTCATCAGACTTTCTAACCACTCACACTCTGTTAGAGTGGTCACCATTAAAAACTTTACAGCTTAATTTTTCCAAATAGCTAGCATTACTTTGGCTTTTATGGTATTTTCTATCATTAGTGTATAGAATATCTAAAAAATATTAAGATTAAATTACTGTTATTTATAAGATTTTTAATGGAAGTTGCTGTAATCTGTCTGTTGTAAAATTTAAAGTGTAATAATTTCTCTTGTTTTTGCTATTTTAAACAGACTGTTCCAAGAGTTTCCATGTATTTCCAGTAGCTATAGAGTCTACTACTGTGGAAATGAAATATCACCTCAGTGTACCCTATATGTAAGAAGAATAGATGCTTTTATAGCCAAAATAGCTGGCTAAAGCCAGCACTTTTTTCTCATTTACTTTATATTGATATATGACAACCCTGCTAAGGAAGAGATAGACCTGCCATATTTATAATGAATCATTTTATAATCAAATACTGTATATTAACCTGGTCTCTGGCCAATCCAACACCTGGCTGCCAAGTTCATAATTACACTGTTCTACAGCGAAAGTTATGAAATAAATTAATTCATGCCATTTTTGGTATTAGTCTAAAGTGCATTAATTAGCTGGCTAGTGCCGGCAACAATTAAAGTTTGCTAATTCAGGTTTTAATTTTCCCTATTTAAATTCTTTTTGATGTCTCTCTGCTCCATATACTTAAGTCCAATCCATTTTTTTATACTTATTTTACATCTTTCTTTGCTTAGTGATTTTGTACTTCACAGATTTGTTCCAACTTGTTCTCTAGTGAGAACTTCAAAATATATATTTTTACCCAAACTCCAAGTTTAAAGCTAAAATCATGAACCTGTTTAATATAAAACTACCTTTGGATTGCTGACTTTTATGGCACATCCAGCTGTAATGATACATTACTTATCAATCCCTCATTTTTAATGTCAGACATGTTACGTTAAGCTAGCTTGTTGAAGTAATGGATTTACTGATTAGTTCCTGTTTTGGTCCATAATTGTTGGATGATTTCCTCAGTATTAGCTTAACCAAAAAGCTTATATATAATTCTTTGCAATAGGCTTGACAGAAATACAGAAGCATTCACGAAAGAATCAGAGTTTAAGTTAATCAATAAAGGTTTTATCAAGAGTTTTTATTTATAGCTAATGTAAATGTTAAAAAAAATGTTACAGCCATTAATTATTAGCAGTTTTTTTAAAGCACAAAGTAAGAGTTGAATAAATGTACTTTAAGACACTTAAAGCCCAGGCATTCTTTTTAAAATGACTAGCTAAAGAGCCCCTTGGGCTGTCTTTTTACTGCTTTTCAAAGCTCTAATAGCACTTTTTCACCAAAGACACACCCCTTGAATCCTCGGAGAGATACAATAGCATAATTGTTCTTTTAGGTTTTAAGGCCTTGACATATCTGTCACTGAAAGAACAGTGAATAATAATAGCAGAACTATTTTATGCAAATTCCACTTAGAGGTTTCAAGATTTTTGTGAGACTGATCTTGCCTTCTTGTTGACAGTTTTATTGTCACATTAGCTTTACATGAGAAAGTGGTAAAGTTTTCGTCTTTGTTAAATAATACCCCATTTAAAATCTTTTAGATAAAGTTAAAAACAAATACAAAAACAATGAGATGGAAACATCAATTTAGAAAGGTATCAAAGGAGAAAAGAGTAGTCACTTGTAACAATTTTTCCCACTGGCTTTCATTTTTCAAATTATAAGTTGTAGTCATTCTAATGTGGAATATGTACAAAATGAATATTTACTTGCATATATGTGTATATTTACACACGCATATAGAGTTATGAATAAAACATACTAGGATGTGTAGTCTTAGGCTAGTCAATGATGAATGGCTCATATCTCAAGGTCATAGAGCTACCAAATAGTTTATTTGTATATATATATGTTCATAGGTGCTTACTGTATACAAGCAAAATAAATGCTAATATGTTTCAACTACTAGGTTCAGTTGTCAAAGAAGGGATGAGGGGAAAATCTGCATACACCATCGAAGATGCTTTTAGGTCAATTTTGTAAAATTTCCTGAAATGCAGAGATCTGAAGAAGATGACGTCTAAGATCCAGTCATAAATACATCTAAGATACATTCATAAATAGTCATAAGTACAGTATTTGTGACTGTATCTTAGATGGAGCCTGGAGCCTGCCTACTCCAGTGTCAAACATTATAGAGTGTAGGTCTGTACAGAATTTACAAATAAATCATTCTGCAAAATGGATTTTTTCTTTCTTCCACACCGAAAACAATTCCATGTTTTGTGCTACTATCCTCTTTGCTAAGGAAGATAAAGAAATAGCTTTACTCTGAGCCAGAAGAGTTGACTTACATTTAAAATTATCCTCAGAATTCCTCAGACCATGGCTCCAGAGCCAGTCCAGTCTAGATCCAATTCTTGTGACTCAGGTTTCTCTCCTTAAAGTGCACTAAGACAAAAAGAAGAACAAGAATGACTACAGAAAACACATGCTTAAAGAACAAAAGATGCACTAGGGGTCACACCCCTCTTTTTTCAGAATGCCTGTAGGATAGAACAAGGGGAACCCGTTTTCTTTAGTATAGTCTGATCTCTATATACTTGCACAGAAAGTAAAAAGTTCTGCCAGCTGCCAGGTCAAAATATCTTACAGAAATAAAAAAAAATTAGAACAGAAAAATTTTATCGACTCAAAGAACTGGATTCCCTGTTAGCCCAGCTTCTATGGAAAACAATCTCAGAATGAAGTTCAAACTCCCTGCAGAGCAAGGAAAGGGAGACTATTCAAGTATAAAAGTACAATCCCAGTATTTAACCCTGGGATTTTTCACTACAATCTAATCCCAAAGGCCACAGATAATCCTTGGGATTAGAAGAGGGGAGAAGATAGGAATTGTACCATATGGCTCTGTGTCCTGTTCATGAGGAAGGGTGTGTCCAAGCTTACTCTTCTATGTACAGACAATGGGAAGAGAGGATTCACAGAATCCAAGACATTTATGCTGTGCAAGTGGTTTTGCAATGGATCTTCCACTGTTCAAATGTACTCCTCTACATTTATATTGTGACTCTAATTTGACTGTTTTCAAAGCATTGTCTCAATTTATAGACACTCGTTTGATTGAGCAGGGCTGCAGAATTACCCAGTATTGGTGGAAAGGTAGCTCTGCTCAAGGGCATACTACAAATCTGTATGATTATGAAAATAATCCTGGGATATTTAATATTCATGAGGAGCAAACATGACCTCCAATTTTTAGTTCTTACCTGAAAGCACTATTACAGAGTAAACTGCATAGAACTGTAGTATAATAAAAAGTTATTTTGCATAAAGTTGTGCAAAAACTTCTACGTTTTTTTGTAAAATGGATTCATACTATTTTTATACTGAATTCAGCTGCAGAAGTTCTTAGTACTGAAAGTCATGAAGCACCAAATTCAAAAGTACTTAGTTTTCCCTTGAGTTAAAATCATTATATAGACACAAATAAGATTCAAATTTACCAGGTTATATCTCATTTACAAAAATGTGGAGATTCACAGGACTCTTCATTCTCAGTACTGATTCAATAAATACCTCTGATCTACAAAAATCTGCAGTTTCATTTGTAAAACAAAGGATTGTTACTAACCAGACTGTCTATCACGTAGTCTTGATGGTGAACAGCACCTCAACCAAACACATGTAGAATAGCTAAGAGAATTACTGGTAAGATTAACTGATCAGCACTGTGTGAGGAATTCAACAGAGTGTTCAGCAAACCCAAAAGATACAATGATAATGAGACAGCTCCCATTAAGTGGCAGAATTACAGCAAAAAAAGAAAATGTGCTATACAGATTGTACAAATGCAAAGGCTGCTTGAGATTTTTTTTCTCCCCTCACTAAGTTCTTCTTTAAGCAGTTCATATAATTCAGATGACACGTACTCAGCCAACCCCCCCACACACACACTGTCTCAAGCTGGCCCAGCCTGGACTGTTGGATCCTCCGTAGCAGATAGTCTTTTTGATAGTGACTGTGGGGAAAGAAAAGACCTTTCAGCAGAAACATGCCCAAAACTACTTTAGGAGGTGGTGTTCCAAAGCATGTAACCATCACAACACAAGGTATTTGTTGATGTGCATGTAATTGCACACATTTGCTCCTTACTTTGTATATGTTACCACAAATTACCTGTTACAACCACTCAAGATCCATGAGTTTACATTTCTTTCCAAACTCAGTGGGTAAGCAGTGGGTGGGTGCCAAAAGGTTGGAGAGGAAGTATGCGGCTACTGGGTCTGCTGGTGAGTAGAGCAGAACACCTCTTTTATAATGAGAAGAAGATGAAGGGAGTAGGACTTTATTTTTCTGGATATGGTGGTACCAGAGAGCACAGTAGAAGGTGCCCAGACTTTCAGGTTGTCAGTTTCTGTCTGGTGATAGAAGCAACTGAGGGAGTTAAATGAATTGGGAGGAAACCTGGAGATAAGGACCCAGTTTCAAGTCTTACAATGCCATCCTTCCCAGCCTGCCTTTGATCATGGGAACACTTCATCCACAGTCTATTGATGTGGGAAAGATGAAAAAGGTCTCTGAATGTCTTCCATGAGACCCATGGCAGTCCTGAAACAAGGATTATCCCCTTTAGGCATCACAAAGAGACAGATGGAACAGAGCCCTCAGTGAGAACTGACCAGCAGAAAAAATACTGGTTGTGTATTTCATAGCTTCTTTGAAGACAGTAGTGTCCCAAAAATGAGATGTGCGGGAGGCACAGCAAAGACCCACTGATCCTTTGGGTCAAGGAACCTGGAGCTGAATGGCCCATCACACCACCCCAGCCAGGAGCAGGGCAGCTGGAGGGACATGAGTGGCAGCCCCAGCCCCCAGCACTGGGTATCTCTCTGGGGACAGAATGAGGCTACTTTGAGATGTGGGACTGCAAAGGGCTTGGTGGGTCCCATGGCCAGGATGAGACAGGACAGGACGTGGCCTTGAGGAGCTGGCCCTGCTGCATGTACTGTTGGCCCCAAGGGGCTAAAACAGGGTCCTGGACTGTTCGCAGAGTGGGGGACTCCCGGGGGGAACTGGGCAGGGATGTTCCATGATGTTCCTCCTTGATGGGGGGAAATGTCCTGAGTAACCCATTTGGAGATTTCAGCAGAAATAACCATTGCTGGACAAAGCGCTTGGACCGCATCCTAAATCCCAGCAGGAATGCAGAGGAGAACACAGCAGGTGACTTTTGTTTCGAGTGGTACATCTGCATGATCCATAAAGGAGTTTTATTCAATTACTATAAATTCTGCATTCAGACAAGGAGCAATATCAAAACCCATACTTCAGGACTTCACTTGGTCAGGAAAGATTTACTCCTTTTAAACGCACAAGTACTCAGCAGCAGGAGAGAACTGTCACCTTCTGAATCATCACAGGCTGGCTATGGTGGGAGACAAGCACACTAGATAATATATATATAAGGTGAATTTTCATTTACAGAAGACTGACTGGCATAGCTTTCTTGAATAACTCAAACTGGTAGGGATACAAGGAATTTCTGCATTTCCCTGTAGCCTGGAGTAAGTTTAATTTCCTGAAATTTCCTGTGATCATTTAATTTCTACCAGCTCTTTCACTTTCCAGGGGCTCAGGTACTGGGACACAGTGGCCTTTTCAGTTCTGTGCTTGTTGACCACAACATTAGATCCTAGAGACTGAGGAGCTTGATTTTAAAGTGAATTTCTGGGATACTCATGGTCAAAGGAAATAATAATGACCTAACTCTGTATGAAGTTCCATTGAAACCAGGTCTCACTCTGGACAATGGCGCTTTGAGCTGAATTTTTATGTAGATCTATTATCTAGTGAATTAATATCTAATTTATATCTAACTAATTAAAACAGTCACTTAAATTCTAATTAATTCCAATTTCTTACCTGTTCTAATATTAATTGTTGTCAGGCAACACAAGTACATTTTGGTACAAACATAATATATAAGTTCATCTGGTTCACCTGTTCCTTAAACCAAAAAAAAAAAAAGGTATCTTAGAGATACAGATGGTTCAGAAATTTGTTCATGGTAAGGCTGTAATGCAACATAAAAAATTACAAATAAAGAAGAGAATATGTGTCTTCAGTATAACTTCAGAAATCAAAGAAAGTTTTGCTCTTTTTTTTTTAGACGGCATGACAGATGAAGGATTTTTAAGTACAAGAAAACATACTTTTCTTTCTACTTTACCTGTTAGTCTATTTATCTCTTCATTTTGTGGTTGCTATCCTTAATTCCCTGTATATTCTCAAGCGTCAGCTCTCAAATGAGATAATTTCATCTTTATATCTCCATGTATGCAGCTGAAACTTGTCTGCCTGCACAGGCTTATTTTCCTGCTGATTTAATATGTACAATTAGAAGTCTACATTCAAAACACACCTTTCTAAAATCCAGCCCACTGAATAAAACTCATTATCTTAAGGTATTTCTATGGACAAATGTTATGTTTTTCTGAGCTATATTAATCTCTTTGTCTAAACATCACTAGCTTAATTGGTTTAGATCAGAGCTATACTGTTTTGAGTAAAAGAGTGTGCTTAATGTGAACAAAATACGACTGGATCAGCTCAGCATCACTCTACAGTATACACAAACCTATTATCATTAGAACTGCGAAAGTGCTTGGGAAACCCCAGCCTTGGTAAGCAGGTTCCTTGCAAAAGCCACCGGAGAAGGTAAGCAAATGAACGGTATCTTAATGGTGCTGAGGACTTGCTGTCAAAGGAGGTGTATTGTGATCCAAGATAGCTTTCACCTTTCAAGAGTGCAAGTTATGACATGAAGGGTTACATTTCACATTTGGCCAGGAGGTGTGAAATAAATAAATAAATAAATAAATAAATAGGATATTTAAGAGCTGCAGGAGCAGTTCTTTCACGTTCAGGGACATTTAGTTGCTGTTATGAAACTAAGGAAGGAGGGATAGACAGGCACTGGGGGAACTGAGAAGGGGGAGGGAAGGGGCTAGTCCTGCCCTGCAGAAGTGTTTCCTTGCATCTGTCAATTGACTCAAAGGGCAGAAGCCACTCTTCCAGCTAACAAAGAGGCAGAAAAGGGCTCTGCTCTGCCTTACAGTGTTCAAGTCCATCTCAGGATTTTATACCCTGATACAAAGTTCAACTGACAAATATGGCAATAGGAATATCCAGTGTGAACCAAAGAAGAGAAGAGTTGAACAACCTCATAAGAGACAGAAAATAGCACAAAGATACTACAGAAGAATGGAAGCTCAGGACAATAAATAGAAAATAAAATCAGTAACAGAAGACCCCAGGAAAGTACAAAGGGAATAGAAAAAAACCACGAAATGGAGAATATGACTCATAAGCACAACACAGCAGTGTGCAGACTAGATTCACTACTGCTCCAAGAGAGAAAGCAGGGGCACCTCAACATATCTGGAGCATTCTCCAACAAGACTTCCAATCATGTCTCTCTCAGCCCCCTCCCTTTCGATAATTAGAGAGGAAATGTCATAAACATTAATCTTCATTCCACATGAGAGGCACATAGGGATGCCTCTCCCAAATACACTTTCCTAGTCTTAAACCCTCTCTTGAAATGGCATTCCTGAAAGGCACTAAAGAGTTTCACACATCATGTCTTTTCAGACACCATGAAGTTCCATTCTCTAACTCCTGATACTTCAACTCCCATAGTAATCCTGTAGTCTTTTCTTTATTTTAGCTTGTTGTTGGAATAGTAAAACTCATCTTTAACATGGCCCTAGCAATCAGAAAGAAAACAATTGAGTCTCTGTATTTATAGAATTGGATTTTTGCAGCCAGCCATCAACATTCCTTCATGGCTGAGCTCTAAGGTCTCAGGTATCTTATGCATTCTTTTTTCCCTTAGCAGCCTATCTCTGTCCAAAGTAAAATCTAAACCTCCCTCTTTCACACATCTCTTTGCAGATGTAAATTAGTCAGCTTAACCTTAACATGGAGAGAAAGATCTTCTCCCATTCTTTCCAATCTTGTGGACAATATCCACAGCCTGTCTGCCACTTGGGCCCGTAAAGTCAGAACCCTTTGAAGCTCAGTACCTCTGTCTATGCCCTCACATTGAAACTCTTCAATCTTGCTGAGATTATTTTTGCATCCCATTCATCTAAGCAACATATATAGACTTCTGGCTCTCATCTTGATTGTTGCAACATCTTTTTCTCAAATCTTGACAAATACAGTCATGCACCACTCATAACCATTCACAATCCTACTGCAAAGATCATTTTCTCAAAGATAGTTTTCTTAGGCTGTTGCTTTGACCATGTCATTCCTCTTTCTGTAACTCCTTGTCTGGCTTCATGTTATGGTATTACATCAAACATAAGCATCTCCAGCCTCCCATGGACCAGCAGAGTCTATTCTCAGCCTATGTATTATTTCTAAATCAACAACTCTGGCCTCTGACCAATTCATGATGTTAGCTTCCCTCTACAGTTTATCAGGTATCCTAGCATGAACCAGTTGTCTATTAATATTCTCAGAGAGTTTTCAGCTCAAAAATCCCTCCTAAAGACTCTTTTTTTTTTTTCTTAATATCTACAGAAGTCAGTTTCTTTACTGCTGTATTAGTATTGATTCTTTTCTGCTCCAGGATCTTCCTGGGACAGGATGAGGACTTTTTGTCAGGGAAGAGTTTACATCTCTCAGATTATCCTGAGCTACCTGTACTGACTCTAAAATTGATTTTGAGACTGGCTTCTTCAGGGATGCATTTAATTACAACAGCTAGCAGTAGACACTTTCAAGGCAAATATCAGTCAGGAGTCAGTATAACTGAGATTCTTTCCTCCTGCCTTTTCTTCAGCCTTTCAGACCATGAAGGCCATCTTCTACAAGGTAGAGTTGAGCACACGATGTAAGAGGTGTGTCAACTTTCTGTTATTAGATGAGTTTGAGCTTCATCTGAGTTTGGCAAGACTCTCTGCTGGTCATTTGGGACAGTTTGGTGCTTTATATTTCTTTCACAAGCACAGAGTAAAAAGAGAGAAGGGAAAAATTTTGTCCTTGTTGCCTTTTATCTGCTTCTTCCTGTAAACATTACATGTATTCCATTACAACTCTTGCTGTTATTCTCCCTTCTCATCCTTCAGCTTTTGCAAGACTTCCAGTGAGTAGCTCTCCTTCTAAATTCCATACAAGTCTCCTACATGCACTTCATTTATGGTCAGAGCTCAATCTAACCTTCCATTACTTTTCTTTAGCCCCACCCTAACATACCAACAATATGCTTATTGCTGTTTCCATAACTTTCTTATTTAGATACTCTCTTCCGATACACTTACCACAAATTCTGTTCAATTCTAGTAGAAGGTGTCCATGCCCATGGCAAGGAGGTTGGAACTAGATGATATTTAAGGTCCCTTCCAACCCAAACCATTCTATGATTCTATGAAGTCCTGGGGTGTGCCAACAGCTACAGTTCTAGTCTCCAGTTTCACCAGTGCAACATAATACAGAGTAAAGATTTTACTTGGTAGTTCAGGACTTGTATCAGCTAAATCGACAACAAAATTCAGTTTTTAAAGTCTGATAAGACTTGAAATGCAAATAAAATTAATTTGGTGGATGATATCTAGTTGTACAAGTCAATTGTCTTAAAGTGGGTCAGTGCTCAAAAATGAAAGCTCCTACTGATTTGGATACTGAGAAAAGTGTTAACATTTAAACTTCCACAGTGTCTAATGTTCTCTGCCTTTTACTGTGTTGGTCTCTTCATTGCTTCAAGGCCAAAATCCAACTTCAAGAAAAATAATTTAAGAAAATAATCGCACAGATATATAGGAAAGTACATAAAAGCATCTTTGACACAAAAAATGTAAATCACAACACTTATGACTTATTTTCTTTTCTTTCTCCTCCCCTTCTTTTTCTAAGGTATAAAAAGAATAAATAAAAAAAGAAAACAAAAAAAAAAAGGAAACCTGGCATAGTTATCATTCATGTTGATGTCAACAGCCCTACATAGACAGGTAACAGGAAAATACCACCCCAGGAATCCTATTCATGGTGCACAGCAGGGCCCTGTCTGTAATTACTGTGGCCTAGTTATTTCTCAGGGAAAAAAGTCCAGCACCAGATCCTTTTTTTTTCTTAATAGGTGAAGTTGAACCTAAAGCACTGTAATTTTAATCAAATCTCTCCCATCTGCGTGCAGTATCTCTGAGAAGTTGAAGATTTAAGTGTATGTTGTAGGGTTTGCTGAATAGTCCCAGCGGGGGGAGAAAGGGCAGAGAGACGGTAATTATGTTATACTTAGAGGTATTTCTGTTGCCAAGGAAGGGGGTTTTTTTTGTTGTTTTTTTTTTTTCCTTTCTCTCTCGTCTCTTTTCCCCACTTCTCTAGTGAGGGTTAAGATGATGTCATGGACAGAAAGGAAATACTGCAATGGAATAGAACGCAAAGCCAGGATGAGAGGGGGAAATGATAAAGCAGCAGTTTATAATATGTCCATGAATTGTTTTAAAAAGAAAAGATTTCAAGGATGATGAAGTTGTTTGAGGTGGTATTTTCTACATTGCTTCTTTTCCCTAGTGAAGTCTCATACTCAGAAACTCTAAGTAAGAGCTTATAGTGAATATATCACCTTTAATATTTTGCACTCATGATCTCTTATCCCTCTTTATGAGGAGATTATATATTTGCATTACAAGTCTACTGTTTGTGTCATTTGAGCCAAATTATGCAGTTTTGTAAATATGGCAAAATTTAAACAGGAGAAGGATCAGACTCCTGTATCAGATGTTTCAGTCTAGAAACTACTTGGCCATAAAATACTAAGGAAATCTGTCCTTTCACACTTTTCAGGAATGAACAGAAGCCGAGGAACTGACAGCTAATACAAAAAGCTTATCCAGAGAAGGGCTCATTCGGCTGTTATAGTTTTAGAATAAAAACACATTTAAAATCATGCTGGTACATGATTTCATTCTTAAAACAAGCTGTATCAAAATATCATGTTGTTTCTTTAAATTATGTTTTTCTGTTTTGATCTGTTGCCACTCTAGTTTCTAGATAATGCCAGCATAACAAGGGTGATGCATAGTGTTCAACTGTTGCTTATAATCAAACTGTTTCTTCCCACTAGTTAAGTTATGCATATATTTGGACAGCCAGCCTGCAACTCTAGAGCCAGTCAAATGTCAGATCCCATTCCCATGGTATGGCTTGTGAGCAAGAAGGTAGCTGTGTTCATGTAGAAGTTAGTAATAATGCAAATAAATGGATATTTCAAATTTGTAGTCCAGATAACAAAAACCGTTGTTGTGGCATCTGTCTTAACATACTCACTCCCAAGAAAAGTATCATAAGATCCTGTATTTACTGGAAGTGGACAGTTAATTAATCCCCAGGTTATTGACTGATTAACTCCAATACTACAGATCCACTTGTGAAGTTTTATGTCCTATCTCTTTGAGAGGGTGAAATATCAGTAACTGTTTGTGTCCACAGCCCTTGGGTTTCCTGATGTACCAGTCTGGGCATGCTTTCATTAATGTTAGATCAAAATGAACTGTTAGACAAAAATAACAATATGAACAAGTTATAAATCCTGAAGTAATTGTTTCTTTCAATCTACAGTTTTCCATATGCAGTTATCTACTTTGCTGAGGTGTTACTGAATTGTGATAAGACAGCAAAGTTCAAAAGCACAGAATATTCAAATATGTGGTCAATACTCAACTCCAGAAAGGATGGGAGGAATAAAAGAAAGAATTTATTTTTTTAAAAAATCACAAAAATTAAAAATATAGGAGCGTTTAGAGACCTTTCTAACAAAAGACCAAAATCTTCCTTTCACTGAAATTATATTAATTTGGTCTCATTATATTCCCACAAAATCAAGTATCATTTACAACTTAGTTATTTAAAAAATAAGGAAAGAAGGAACCTTTGCTTTTTCAGTGAAAGTTTCAAGTCATCTAAACAGATTTCTGTTCTGACTCATAACTCCCTTACAATAAATTTCACTCCACACCAGCCTCTCTGTTGTTTGTACATATATACTCTTGGTTGCTCTTAATTTAAGCAAATATTTTTAATTCCAAAATGATTAATGACACAACAATGTTACATAACATATATGCATTCTCATACAGCAAGCATGCAAATACACTAATTTAAAATTTATTCTTATGGGTAAATCCTTCTAAAACAGTTACTTATCATCCAAGCCAATTTGAGAAAGAGAAATACATGATAATGAAACATTAAGATTGTCAATACCAGAGTGAATGAATGCAAAAGTTAACAGTTTAAAGTAGTGGATGTTCAATGTCAATATTTTCTCATTTTATGTTTTCCATAAATAGCAATAATAGTAAGTTACCTGTCCAATAAGAATAGCTGGAATGAAAAAACACCATCCAACAGTTCAGATAGGAGATCTTAAGAGCTCTAGTCTTTCAATTTCCTGACCTTAATTTTAACTTATTTACTAAGTATAATATCAACAAACAGGTTTTGCATTATCTAAATATTTCAAATACTTTACATTAGCAAATGAAGAAAAGAGTGCTGCTGCCTTGAAGACACAGAAATGTTTCTGGTGTTATATGTGTACAAATGTCTGTAAAACTTATACAAGCTTTGGTACAATATTATTCCACAAATATTCCATCATCCAGTATGAACCATGTAACTGGACTAATTATATATATGGAGTGTCAGGACAATATCGTTCATTTTTATGCACTTTTCAATGATATATTAATTGGAGTGAAAAACATTAATTGAAGCTCTGTAGAACTGTTAATTGGTGGCTGTGGTTCATTTCATAGGACTTAACGAGTAATATTTACAAGAAAAGACTCTCTAGTAACCGGCAAGAAAGACAAGCTGTAATTCTGTTATGGTAAAGAGGGCCTGGCAGTAGACTGAATTGCCACATAGGAAAAAAACCTTCAAAACCCTTTCTTAAGTAGATTTTGCTTTCGCCTACCCTTTCAAGAGCTTCTTCACAATAGAAAAGCTGTTTTACTAGATTCTCTTCTACCCTGATTAGATAATTTTAAACAGGCCTGCAGAAATTTAAGAGGATTTTTTCACAGGAAGCAAAACTGGCACAAATATCTTAGAAGACTTTTTGGTTTATATTTCCTTTAGGTTTTGTTTTGACATAGTTTACTTGGTTATGGTTTGTATTTATTAAAATATTTCTTGTGTCCTAGATCACTATGATCTAAAATCCAGAAGAAAGAAATAACAATTTATTTTGCTGCTGTGGCTTGTACCAAACAGGGATTTTTTAGATTTGTCTTGTTTAAGTTGCTGGTAAATTGCTCCCTCACTATAAACTTAGGGACAGCAAGGTCTGAAATTATCTATTTAATTTAATGATGAAGTAGGTAAAAAGTAGACTTTTCATTTGGTACACCATTCTAAGATTGGTTTTTATTTTCCAAGAGGGCCTCGTAATTATAATAGAACTCCTATTCTGTTGAATCAATTTATAATTATCACAGTTGCAACCTGCTGCTTACTTCCATGTTGTGTATCTTGCTCTTCTGAACAAATACAAGTGAACTAGTGTCTGAGGGAACAGAGTTTCCAGATTGCATTTTAATGCAATGGTTTGCTTCATGGAAGCAGACATGGAACTTGCAGACAACCTGGAAGGAAGTCATAGGATGGAAGCAAATATGTATAAAATATAATATTCACTGCCTAGGTTGTATTCCCTGACATGTGAGTACCTGGAATATTATCTTCCACCCTCTGAGTTTCTGTCAGCAATCAACAGCATTTACAACACATGCTGTAAAGAGAAAAAATACACTAAAATGATAGTTGATCTCTGTTATGACATGTATCTTCATGGCTACAGAGGGGAGAAATAACTCATCACTGAAATAGCCATGAGTAATACATCTGTCTTTCCTCATAAGAATCATTATAATAAATATTGGCCCTCACATACTACCTATTTACAAAACCATTGTTCTTCTGGAAAATAAGTTATTAATAAAGTCTAAGAAAATTAAAGCCCAGAAACATAACTAGAAAAGGAATTTTTTAAATTCTGTATGACTTAAGGAAATCTGAATTTTGCCATTACATGACATACCTACACTCAATCTTACATCTAAACACTAATATGTGATGGCATATTATTATATTCATACTTGGAGGTAAGTGCACATGCTACATGCAATACACACCAAAATGGTATACTAAAATGTTATCTTTGAAGAAATTTATTATAACTAGACTGATAATCAGCTAGGTAAGAATATGCTGTCTATAAAGATGATTCCACAAGAGCTCCAATAAAGCCTTTATAACATCATCATCTGTCACACATATGACAGAACAACTGTCATCAAAACAGCTGGAGAGGATTGAATTTTGGCCTGCTTTCTTATGGAATAAGAGAAATCCCTCCTATATGTCTGTCAGTTTCTCTTTGCACTTTTCCAAACCAGTGGCCAACTGCAGCTACATTGAAAGAGTAAAACTTTTAAAGATAATTAAATTCCTACATGCTTTGTGAAAATCAGTAGCTGAAGAAGGGAAGTCCCTCATGAATTCCCATCTAGGAATAGCAAGGACAACTTGGCTATTACATGTTCCTCTTGGCTGGAACCAGCCATCCAACATGTGCACATGGTGAGTTTGCCATACAGGTTATCTGAAGTATTCAGAGGACTGAAGGGGGAACCTGGGGCTTCACTAGGGTCTAGTAACAGTGAACAAGCACCTTACGAAGCCCAGCCTTACATGTTCTGCTGCTCACAGACAATTTGATTTTTTAAAAAATGAAAATATCGCCTGTGTCTCTCCAATTCTATAGACAGGGCTGCTCTAAAATCTGTCCTTACCTAGAACAAACTTCTCTTTAAGAACTTCAGTTCATGGGTTTTATGGCCAGAAGAGAATTTCTAAAAGCCTTGAGGTACTAGCTTAACCTGCATAACACAAGCCACAGAATTTTATCTTGTAGCTCCTGTAGGATTATTCTCCTTTTTTATGTAAGTGAACTATGTTGAATTTATTAAGTTTAAGGAGCAAAAAGATTTAGAGGTGAAGGATTATTCTCATCTCCTGGCTAAGGCCCCTATCCAGCAAAGTGCTCAGGAAGTGGAAAAATCATATAAATTCAGTAATAGGATGTGTCAAATTAGGCAGGTATTTATGTTTTTCAATGGATCTGGACTAAGCTTCTTATAGATTGCTATGGGGTTAGGCAACCAAATTCAGTTCTGATCTATAAACCTTCACCATTCTACAATGTAGTGACTTCAGCCATCAGTCTGAAAAAGTCAAGTCATAATATCACTGTACATATGTCAAGTTTTTCAAACTCTTCAGAAAGTTATTGGTATACCAGTTAACTGCTATGTAAGATTATGAAACATTGTCTAAAGTGACAGATAAGTCTATAATTCTCAAAATACTCTTATATGTGCTAGGTTTAATTTTGATTAAGAATAATGATATATTATGCTCTTTTATTTCATTTGCACCCTGAGATATTGTTTTCACCATAAGATATAAATCACAATAAGCTGAAATACATACTTTTTAAACTATAAACCTACAGAAACTACTACAAGGTAAATTAAACAAGTTTGTGTGTTCAGATTTTTTTACCTGTTACCTCCTCTGGATTGTTGAAGGAAAAACTTTGCTTCTCAATAAAATATCCGTAAACCTTAAGTGTGAACTACTCTATTTCCCCATAAAAATACATAAATTTTACAATTTAATAATATATATACAACTGCATATAAGTATTTAAACTTTACTGTTTTATGTATTCTGATCACGGAATCACAGAATCACAGAATCCTAGGGGTTGGAAGGGACCTCGAAAGATC
>VZRW01010856.1:10000-36559 GCA_013398125.1 Aegotheles bennettii | reverse complement strand
ACATTGCTGGCTCATGGTCATTTTCGTGTCCACCAGGACCCCCAGGTCCCTTTCCCCTTCTCTGCTCTCCAGCAGGTCAGCCCCCAACCTGTACTGGTGCATGGTGTTGTTCTTCCTCAGATGCAAAACTCTACACTTGCCCTTGTTGAATTTCATTATGTATTTTTATGACTAGCTACTTTTGAATACATTTATAAATGTGAATTTTTCCTAGACAAAATGGACACTAAAGTGAAAATAACATAAGACTAAGTGTTGGGTCTTGCATTTGGGCTACAACAACCCCATGCAATGCTACAAGCTTGGGTAATAGTGGCTGGAAAGCTGCCTGGTGGAAAAGGACCTGGCGCTATTGGCCAGCAGTGTGCCCAGGTGGCCAAGGTGGCCAACAGCATCCTGGCTTGTATCAGAAACAGTGTGGTCAGCAGGACTAGGGAAGTGATTTTCCTCCTGTAGTCAGCACTGGAGAGTCTGCACCTTGAGTACTGTGTTCAGTTTTGGCCCCTCATTACAACAAGGACATGGAGGTGCTGGAGTGTGTCCGATTAAAGGCAGCAAAGCTGGTGAAGGGTCTGGAGAACAAGTCTTAGAAGGAGCAGCTGAGGGATCTGGGGTTGTTTAGTCTGGAGAAAAGGAGGCTGAGGAGAGACCTTATCACTCTCTACAACTACCTGAAAGGAGGTTGTCGTGAGGTCGATGTTGGTCTCTTCTCCCAAGTAACAAGCAATAGAACATGAAGAAATGGTCTTAAGTTGTGCCTGGGGAGGTTTAGATTGGATATTAGGAAAGATTTCTTCACTGAAAGGGTTATCAGGCCCTGGAACAGGCTGCCCAGGGAAGTGGTAGGGAGAAACCATCCCTGGAGGTATTTAAAAGACATGTAGATGTGGTGCTTGGGGACATGGTTTAGAGGTGGACTTGGTAGTGTTATGTTAATGGCTGGACTTGGTAAACTTAAAAGCCTTTTCCAACAAAACCAGTTCTGTGATTCTATGATTCTATAAAGGTAACTTTTACCAAGTTATGGATGCTTCATTTTACATAAGAAAAAAAAGTTATGAAGTATTGACCTACACAGTGAAAAAAACAACTCTTTCTTCCTTTCTCCCCTCCAAAACACAACCCAAGTCACTTAATCTTTTTAGAAAATTTGAGAGTTTTGCTCCTCATCTCAACAGGATTTTAAGAAAAGTATGCCACACTCAACCTAAAAAGATACTTTTTTCCTGTGTCTTGAAATTGGTTTTGAATGTTGATTGCATGTTGACTTGTCTATGCATTTTGATACATACCTTTTGCGACAATATTCTATACCAAGCCACTGTATATGGAGATAATGAAATGCTTGGGTTAGGAGGCACTCAAAATATACCTGTGATACTACATTATGTTAGTATGATTTTTAGGCTATGATGTGTATTATTGGTTAATTAAGGCATGGACAATAATGTATATGAAAATATATGTCTTCTTTACTTCCAATGAAATAAAAATTTCAAATCAAAAGCATCTGTCTTTTTTCATTTATATGTCAAAATGTAATTGGCTATGGTTGGGGCTTGTTGCCTTTATTACTTTTAATAGCTGTACAGCCACTGATTGCCCAAGCTGATGGTTAATTTAATTTCTGTCAATACAATATTGGGGCTGTCTGCATATTCAGGCCATGATTAACTGCAGCAGAGTCCATAACAGTAGTGTTATTATTACTGCATTTAAGTACCTCTCGGGAGAAGACAAATTAAATTATGTTGAAAATGTTGTTGATTATCATTACGGACTTATTTGTAGAGCACAATTACTGATCTGTTGTAAAATAAATCAAATTTTTTATCATCTTGGTATAAATTAAATGTAATGTAGGCGAATGGAGATTGGTTACTGAAAGAGTTCAGGCAGCTTTGTGTAAGTCAACCGAGCACTGAATTAAAATAATAATCACAGATGAACATGATATTATATTTTAATAACAAGCTACTTCATGACCAAGTGTGTGTCATAGATTATGGGACTTCAACAATAAAAAAGCAAACTTAAAATGCTTTATGTGCTGTTGATTTAAACAAAAGGTTGAGGCCTTCATATAAATTATTTTCTACTGTTTCTTCTACACAAACTGGAAACACAGTTCAAGTAACCAATTTAAGGCACCACTCAAAAAATATAATTACACTAATAGCTTACATATGACAGTGCTTTAGCTCTCCTCCTCCCTCTATGATATACTTATCTCTGCCATACTGCATTAGTACCTTATGGAATGTGGAGTTTTACTGATAACTCCAGTGAAAACAAAATATGTGCAACATACTTGCAAATATTTAATTACATTGAATGCTCACTATTAAATGCCCTGTAACCCTACTACTTCAGAAAGGACTAGGTAGTTACTTATGATTCATGAAGACAAATGCGAGCAGGTACGAATGAGTCTTATTCTGCTCTGTCCATAGATAAGTGATTGAGCCTTGATCAAGTTTCTTCAGACCATCAACAATGCCGGGAAACCAAGAAGATGTAATGCAAAGGAACCTAAGTATAAGGTGTTCCCGCTTTCTTTCCACCAAAGAAAAATTCTGACAATTACCATCAACTAAGGATCTGCTTACAGGGACTTGTACCACTTACAAGTGTCCTTACAAGTTATACTTGCCCAGGTCAACCATTCCTCAATAATCTATGATGCCAAACAGGCCTAATGACTACAATGTATTCCACCATTCCTTATACAGAAAAAAAATCTCATTGGCATCCTTGGACATATTGTCTACATAACAAGACACTTAAAAAGTCTCAGGATAATCCATTTCAGTAAATGTTTATCAGCTTTAATTATAAAAGTCTACTTTTAATTTTGTCAAACATTAATACTTTGTTCTACAATCATCCACATTTTCTCTTTCTGCCTTAGAGTTAGCTCTTCTCTATCCTCTCTACATTTTCAGCAGGAGTCACTCAGTCATTCCCACAATTGAACTAAAACTGCACTAAGAGTACTTGAACCCCACAGTCCCTGACAAGCCAACTCCTCTGAGTTTTTGTTCCTGACACACTAAGCTACTAACTGCATTAGGCATGCCCAGAGCTCATCGCACTCTTGTTATGCTAATCACATCCATTATACTCCAAGCCTTGCAAAAACTCATATACAGCTCCAGAGTATACAAGCAAATTACATCTGTAAAACACCCTTTGGCCTAGCAAAAATATGATGGGCAGTGAGCCACAAGTTCTAGTTGCAGCTCTTCGTTTGACGTTAATAATTCTGTGCACTACATAACCCTTATTATGCAGCAAGGCCTCATTAAGAAAGAGACAAGTATCATTTGCCATATTTTGCAGATGGATTAACTCAGGAGCTGTCATTTGTGGTGCAGCAGGAATCAAACCCCAGGTTTTTAACAGAGCAGACCCAAGTTGCAAACACTTAGCCAAGATGCATTGCGAATCTATGTGTTTGGCTGTGCGCTCCACAGTTACCAAACTATATTTCCTCACAAAGCCAGAAGCTGAACCAAGAAATCTTGACACTGCTGATCAACCTATGAATACTAGCATGATGTTGCATGACAGTAGTTTTCTTTCTTTCTTTTCTCTTGTATAAAGACATGAAAAATGTCATAAAAAAATCTGACTTTCCGTAAAATAACAATAAAAGTAATTTGGAGAAGTGTCTTAATTAGGAGAACACAGGATTCAAAAAACAAACTGCTCAGACTGCTCTCTGCTCCCTTGTAAAAAACATAAAAGCAGTGAATGAGGTACAAAACATGAAAGTTTGTTCCTTGGTGTTTGTATCGCTGAGATGAAACCTAGAGAAGTTGAGGTCAGTTCCTCACTCTGCTATAGACTTCATTCGGTCATGGCAAGGTATCACTATCATAATTCAAATTCTTTTTGCTATTATTTATAATAAAAATACTTCATTGCATTCCTGCTTTCTTTCACTTTGCTTTACTGGCCTGTAGAGCTCTCTTTTAAGGTCATTTAAAATGAGAATGTGTTTAACGCAGTCTGTTCATTTAAACCATGCATATCAGCATCACAGCCATCCACAGAACTGCGTATAATCAAAAGGTTTTTAAAAAAATCTTTAACCAGTATCTTTACAGTACATGAAATTCCACTAGGCATTTCAGACCACCATAAAATGGAATGGGCCCTGCCACCTAGAATTTATAATATAATTTCAAGTGTGAGACAAAACAAGGGTTAGCAAGACCAGAAGGGCAAGATTTAAATTGTACTTTGAGGAAGAAAATATATACTGCAGAAGGAAATAGAAAATGTGCAGATATAATCTGTGCTTAAAATATTCTCAGAATCCATTATGAAAAAGGGTGATAGACTCTGAATGAAAGGAAGTTGCTAGTGAGCTTTCCATAATATGTGAGGAAAACACTTTTGTTCAGTTTATACTAGCAGCCAAATGATTTTCAGTTTGCAGTGTAGGACTCACAGCTGACGTCCTTAATGTTTCTGCTTTAAAAATAAGGACTTGTAGAAAACTAGTCCTAGAAAGCTTTAACAGATTACAGGGATAGAAACAGCATGTATAGTCCTAGGTTTCCTATGTGCACATTTATGCAGAAAAGACAAATCAATCAAAAACAGTGTTTATTTTTAACCATTACTGCTGTTCACACACCGCTTCTCTCATCCTAAAATGATGCTCTGTATGGCAACAGAGGACAACTGAAGCTACACCAAAGGCTAAAATTTTTTTTAAAAAAGTGTTTAAAGTGTCAGTGTGTGTAGATATGTTCCCACCAGTTCCCAATGTTTAAACTTCTTGATGTTCATTTCCAATACAGCAAATTAACACAAAATTGACCAAAATCTGCTCATGTGACATTGACAGAAAAACGTGTGAAGCCATATATGCAAAAGAAAATGAACTCAATATAGCCTTTTGTATTTTTTGAAGACGTAACCAATGTGAGTTTTGCAGACACAGGAATTCACTATTAATAATCCACTTGATTAAAGATTACAAATACCCATAAAAAGCACACCAGCCTGCAGTAAATATACTGATTTGTTCTCTTAACAATGAATGCTTCAACTGAAATAGATATGCTATTTCAATAGCTATGCTCAACATGGGTGAAATGCACTCCAAGAAGGGGGAGCTCTGAAAGGATCCCGATACAGCAGTGGAGGGTACTGAGATTATTTGTTGTGACACACTCCATTCATCTTCATGAAAGTTTCAAACTCATGAGATACAAACTGATGTCTATTGTCATTTACTGGCAAACTATGAGGTGTAAACACTTCACACAGCTCCCTCACAAACATGAAGCAGGATGATAACTTTGATGGCACTGATGGATGGTGTCCTTACGGCCAGGGGAAGGAGACTTTCATCAGCACTGACACTGTGGGATCTATCAGCTGTCTTTAAAACAAAGCGGATCACAGGATAGTACCAGAGCACAAGCAGATAACAGTGCTAAGACTGGAGTCAATCACTCCTTAAAAACAAAGCCCAGATAGTCTGAAGACTGCTCACAAAGTTCCAGCTGTGAAGTTCAGAGATTCACTGTCCTTCAATATGTGATTGTGTCTTATAATTATATCTTCCACATATGATGATATATTCCATAAATGATTAATCATATTATGGTAGGATTATGAACTGACCCTCCATATGTGAGCATGCTACAATAAGTAGATCTCTTCCAGTACAAACAGGAGGGGAAAAACTACTGTCACCGTGTCCTGTTTTGAGCCAGGATAGAACCAGTTTTCTTCTAGTAATTTTACTTTTCAGTCAAGTCTCTTCTAAGTAACAGCTCTTGTTGAAATTAACAGCATATTTTTCAGTCAGTGTCCGCCTCTAGGACTAGCAACACTCAATGTTTATAGTTGCAGCTGGAGAATGGTATGCAGAACTGAAGTCACTGCTTGGTTCTGCTAAAATTCTTATGCACTGGAACAAAGAGGGAGTAAAGGGGTCAAACCTGCAACCCTCCTACATGGAGAAGCAGACTGGAGAGGTGACAAAAATTGACCAAAAGAAGGATTCCATCCCATACATGTCATACTCGGTATAAATCTAAGGGATCACGAGGGTCACGTTCTCTTCAACCATGGCCAGTGTCCTGGGAGGACTCCATCCATTCGTCTACCCTTGACCCCAGTCTGTGCTCCTGACTCTGTGCATCCCTGCATCCAGCTCCCATCTGCCGCTGACTCCAGGACTCCAGTCTGGGACTTGCCCAGGAAAGCCGTGGTGGTGATGTGAGCATTACTGGGGAGAAGAAGGGGTGCAATATTGGTTTTATATATATATTTGTATATACTTATTTTCTTTTTTTTTTCTTTTTCATCTTTATTGTTTCATCAAAGTTGTGTGGTTTAGTTTCCAACCCATAAGTCTCTCTCTCTTATTCTCTTTCCTTTCCCTTTCTGGGAAGTGATAGGGTTAATAGAGAGCATCTGTCATTTGTTTAATTGCTGGCCTAGTGTTAAACTGTAATACACTGAAAGAATGGTTGCACATAACTTTCTATATACCTTTATATAGGACATACCTGATATGCACGTCATCAGTCTCTTACACCAGAAATACTCATGAATGAGAAACAGGAGGCTCCAAGTTAACTTGGGCAAGAGAGATGTTGTTGCTGTGTAGGAAAATACCTACTTCTGTAGCAAGCCAATTTATTATCCTTATTAACTGTCCAAGTCGTGTATCTGCTCTTGTCAAAGCAAAGCCATCTAGGAAAATTCCTGGATCTTGCTGATTCTTAGGACAGACTTTCAGCATGATCTTTAGAAATCTTTAGAAAAAGTGATACAATACCTTTAACTCTCTGCATCAACCTTCCCTTGGACCTCTGCATACTCAGAAACAGCTTTCTTAATTATAGCCTAGTAGCTTTCTTAATCATTCCAAGTTATAAGGAATAGCATCTCGGAATAGAAGTAGATGATAATATAATATGTGGCACACTGACAGAACTCAAAGCAACTGTTAAGAAAGGGTATAATTATCCATATTTCACATATCCATAAAATGAGGTGCAGGGGGGTAACATCTTTCTCCGGACACAGGGAAGCTGTGGCAGATATAGAAACAGTTATGTAGCCATTACTTCTACACCATCCTATTGTGCTTTGAAATGTAGAGTAAATGAGAAATTATAATAAGATATGTTGTAATCATAATTTTGATTGAACCCCAGATCATGTTAAAATACCAGATTAAGCTCAGTATTTTAAAAACTATTAGATCCAGTTCAATGATCATAGGATCATCGAATGGTTTTGGTTGGAACGGACTTTAAAGATCATCTAGTTCCGACCCCCCACCATACACAGGGACACCTTCCACTAGACCAAGTTGCTAATAGCCCCATCCAACCTGGACTTGAACACTCCCAGGGAAGGGGTAGACACAACTCCATTGGGCAACCCATGCCAGTGTCTCACCACCCTCACAGAAAAGAACCTCCTCCTAATATCTCATCTAAATCTACCCTCTTTCAGTTTGATCCCATTTCCCCTTGTTCTATAACCACATGCCCTTTTAAAGTGTCCCTCTCCTGCTTTCCTGTAGGCCTCTTCCATATACTGGAAGGCTGCTATGAGGTCTCCCCAAAGCCTTCTCTTCTCCAGGCTGAACAATCACAACTCTCTCAGCCTGTCTTCACAGGAGCCATACTCCAGCCCCCAATTACCTTTGTGGCCCTGCTCTGGACTATCTTCAACAGCTCCATGTCCTTATGTTGGGAAATCCAGACCTGGACACAGTACTCAAGGGGGGGTCTCACAAGAGTGGAATATAAGGGGAGAATCACCTTCCTCAACCTGCCGGTTACACTTCTTTTGATACAGTCCAGGATACCGTTGATTTTGCTGGCTACACTGCCAGCTCATGTTGAGCTTTTCATCTACCAACACCCCCAAGTCCTTCCACTCAGAGTTGTTCTCAATCCATTCTCCACCCAGCCTGTACTTGTCCATGGGATTGCCCTGACTCTGGTGTAGGACCTTGCACTTGGCCTTGTTGAAATTTGTGTGGTTTTGATGGGTCCACCTCTCAAGCCTATCAAGGTCCCTCTGGATGGCATCCCTTCCCTCCAGCGTATCAACCGCACCACACAGCCTGGTGTCATCATCAACAAACTTGCTGAAGGTGCACCCGATCGCAATGTCCATGTCACTNTTTTGCACAGGTCCAGGTAGATGACATTAGTTGCTCTTTTCTTATCTACCAATGCTGTAGCCTCGTCATAGAAGGCCACTAAATTTGACAGGCATGATTCATCTCTGGTGAAGCCATGTTGACTGTCACCAATCACCTTCTTATTTTCCAGGCGCCTCAGCACCATTTCCAGGAGGATTTGCTCCATGATCTTACCAGGCACAGAGGTGAGACTGGCTGGCCTGTAGTTCCCTGGGTCTTCCTTCATTCCCTTTTTAAAAATGGAGGTTATGTTTTCCCTCTTCCAGTCAGTGGGAACTTCACCAGTCCGCCACAGCTTCTCAAATACGATGGATAGTGGCTTAGCAACTTCATCTGCCAGCTCACTCAGGACCCACAGATGCATCTCATCAGGTCCCATGTACTTGTGTACTCTTAGGTTCCTTAGGTGCTCTCAAACCTGATCTACCCCTACCCTGGATGCTTCTTCATTCTCTCAGTCCCTGCCTTTAACTTCTGTGACTTGGGTGGTGTGGCTTGAGCACTTGCCAGAGAAGACTGACACAAAAAAGTCATTGAGTACCTCAGCCTTCTCCATATCCCAGGTAACCAGGTCTCCCGTTTCATTCCAGAGAAAGCCCACATTTTCCCTAGTCTTCCTTTCCTCACTGATGTACCTATAGGAGCTCTTCTTATTGCCCTTGATGTGCCTGGCCAGAATTAGTTCTACCAGGGCTTTAGCTTTCCTAATCTGATCCCTAACTGCTCAATTTCTCTGTATTCCTCCCAGGCTGTCCTAGCTTCCACCCTCTGTAGGCTTCCTTTTTGTGTTTGAGTCCAGGAGCAACTTGTTCATCCATGCAGGCCTCCTGGTGTTTTTGTCTGACTTCCTCTTCATTGGGATGCAGCACTCCTGAGCTTGGAGGAGGTGATGCTCGAATATTAACAGCTTTCTTGGGCTCCTTTTCCCTCCAGAGCTTTATCCCATGGTACGCTACCAAGTAAGTCCCTGAAGAGGCCAAAGTCAGCTCTCCTGAAGTCCAGGGTAGTGAGCTTGCCCTGTTCCTTCCTCGTTGCCCTAAGGATCTTGAACTTCACCATCTCATGGTTGCTGTAGCCGAGCCTGCCCTTGAGCTTCATGTTTCCCACCAGTCCCACTTGGTTGGTGAGAACAAGGTCCAACATAACACCTCTCTCTGTTGGCTCTTCTATCACTTGGAGAAGGAATTTATCATCAGCATATTCAAAGAACCTCCTGGATTGCTTATACCTTGCTGTGTTCTGCTTCCAACAGATATCAGTGTGATTGAAATCCCCCATGGGGACCAGGGCTGGTGAACATGAGGTTACTCCTATGTGTCTATAAAGGACCTGTCTGCTTTTTCTTCCTAGTTGGATGGCCTGTAGCAGATATTTGTTATAAAATCCTTGGCCCTCCCTTTAATCCTGAGCCATAAACTCTCAGTTGGGTCCTCATCCATCCCCATGTGGAGCTCCAAGCACTCAAGCTGGTCATCGACATAGAGGGTGACACCCCCTTCTCATCTCCCCTACCTGTACTTCCTAAAGAGCCTGTAACATTCCATTCCAACACTCCAGTCACAGAAGTCATCCCACCACATCTCAGTTATGCCAATAAGATCACAGCCCTGCAGGTATGCACACATCTCTAGCTCCTCTTGCTTATTCCCCATGCTGCATGTATTTGAATAGAGGAACAGGTTGAGCATTTTTTTTTATTGACTCTAATTAGAGTCAAAAATTAGAAATATATGCTTTACTTCTCATAATACTCTCTACAGGAGATCAAGGTATGCAAGAGATTTTAATCTGGTGTCACTACATGAGCATGTTGGAAATAAGTATTTTTTGATAAATTAAACTCACCCTTTTAATACGAGAGAGCAAAATTTGTCTATAGGAATGAGTAAATGACTGTTGCATTGATATACATCTTACCTGGCACATGACTTTTAGATTCTTAATTTTTAGTTTTTCTTAGGAAATATTTTCACCTGGCTGTTTGATTATATTTTCATTTTCCATTAGATAGTTCCAGGCTACATATTATACAATGAAAATTCTGCTTCTGCAGCGCAATCTTATAGAAGCCACTCAAATATCTCCATTTGTTAAGTTAATATAATGATTGTTGTAATTTTGTGTTGGACCAAATTCAGTTATATGTGGCAGGTAAGTTACTAGTCCCTGCAAAACTTTTTGTTGAAACAGTATTCTATGCTACTCTTGGAAATCAAACACTTTACCACTTACCCAGTGAAAATGTATCTGTTCAATCTTGCAAAAAAATTAGATAACCTTATGGCATATTTTGTGTACTATACAACTAGTTAAACAATGTCTCTCTGTAAAATACATGGTCTGACCCAAAACCTACTCTTGTAATTGTAATACTTTAGACAATTATGTTACTATTTTCTAGGGTGTGCTCTGTAAAACCTTGTGAAGATTAGTGATAGATTAATTCAGCTGTTTGTCACAAATTGGAACTGGTGAATCATATGTATTACAAAGTCAAGGGCTAAGGAAAGATTTCATTCAAATAAAATATTTATTTCCACTATTTTTCTGTAAAGGGGAATGTTGTATTTTCTAATATCTGACCATTAATCAAGTTCCAAATAATAAAATATTGTTGCGAACTTGTGTACATGTTTCCACAGTGCATATGATATGTTTCACCGGTTCTTATGATGTGGATAGATAGTAACTCTAAATTTATTGTTAAATACTAAATTTATTGTTAATAATTTCTCAAAGTTATTAAAAACAAAACAACAACACCTTGTACATAACAAATCAAAAGAAAGCAAAGTGTCTACTTGAGGGATATTCTGAGTCAAACAAAGGACTAGTTTCAAGAAGATGTTGACGTGGATCTAATGCTAAGCATCACATCTTGGTAATAGCAACTTATCTACATAGCATTACACCAAAAATATCTCAAAGCACTTTAGAAAAACAGATATACCTGGCCATATTTCACTGATGAAAAATCCAAGCTCCCTAAATTTAATGACAAAGTATCACTCAGTCAGGTGGCAATACAATCAAGAAAGAATCCACATTTCTTGAGATCCATTTTAGAACTATATGCTCCATGCTAAATCAGACCCCTATCTGTCTTTTGTATTAACTAACCCTGATTCTCATTTTGACTAAAAGAGAAAAAAATGCAAAAAATACAATAAAGTTATCAATAAAAGAAAAGCAAACCAAACCAAAACCCCAACAAGTTAAGATACAGATTTTTTATTGTATTCTGTCAAGATATGAATTTAATTATTCTCTACATTATTTTTAAACCTGCAGATTCATTGTATTTCTTATGAAACCACAGCAACAAGGGTCAAAACACTTAAAGTGTTCATAAGGTTAGTGCCTAAAATAAAACACATAACACAAATAGCAGATATTAATCAGACTTTTGACTCCACAGCAGGCGTGTTGAACATAAAAAATCACAGTTATGCATAGAAGTTACCATTTGCTTCAATGTTCTGTGGTTATTGCAGGCTCAACGTGAAATATAAATGCAGAGCAGGCACGCTGTTTGCAGTCATTGTGCACCAAATAACTCATATTACCTCTTTTCAGCTTTTGAAAGGCATAATTAGACAAGATTAGTCTAGTACTTCATCTGAAACCTGGGCCAGTTCTGGCTGAAATTTTTACTAGTCTGCAACATGTTTTTAACTGACTCACGTTACACTCATTTTATAATCATGACTGAAATTTCCCTCAGAAACTTCCCCCATTCTCTCTCACAAAGGAAGTGTATTTGCTGCACATGTTCAAAAAGTGCAAATAACAGAACAAAAATATTTGTTACCAAACTCATTTGATAGTTTGCCTACAACTTAGCATTAAAAAAAAAACCCTTGAAACATAAGAAATAAAAAATTTGGAAGCCTAGATTAAGAGTAAAGTTTAAGCTGTTTGTGTGAGTGTGTTTTTATTATTATTGTTGTTATTAATATTAATATTATTTACAGATCCACCGACATTTTTAATTCATTCATGATCCATTCCATGGGTATCTCTAGTTAATATGAAAACATATCAGCAGAAAAATCTTAGTCCTGTAAGAGTATGCAGATAAAAAATATATGTTCTACACACCAAAGTCTTGATTATCTTGCATCAGGATTTATATCTGGTTTTCTCAGGTGGGTGTCTCAGAAAATGAGTACTTAAAATATTCTCCTGTTTCTGTTTGTTCTTATTGCCCATTACAAACATTTTGCACATTTCTTCCCACATTACTCAAAGCAGTAAAAAACAAAGGAATATATCCTGACAGATATATTCTCTCTTCCACAGAGAGTTCTGTTTTTTCCTGACCAAATCTGAATTATGATCTTCCGGACAGTTACACTGCAAGGGGCATCCATGCTGCTTTCAGATTCTCTAGGCAATAATCTAATTAAAATAAAAACAAACCCACAAAAATCTAAGCAGAGGGAAAGAGTATTGCAAGGAGCAAACAGAGGAGAAAGTATTACAGAGGCAAAATGCATAAGTAGCTTCTTTCCTTCATAGGTGAAGAAGTTGACTTTGAGGCAGTATGTTCATGGACTTGACTCGTGATATCAGCTGAGGATCCCTCTAACATGGACTTCAGAAGTATTCACCATACCCTGTGCTACAGGAGTTTTATTGTTTTGAGACTCATTTTCTTAGTATGCTTTTGAACATGATGCCCTAAATGATTGAGTATACTGAAATCAATTGATGAAAAATGCTAAAGACAGATAGAAATTTTATTATCAAGGGCACTGAAAATGAGGTTGAGATACTTTAAATGCAGATATGTGTTCCTAGCTAGTCTAATCAATCCCATATAATACATGTAATTGCAACTTTATATCTTATTGTTGTCTCCACAGGGGTTTTGTGAAAACAAGATGCTACACATTACATATTTTGTATGATAACACACAAACATTAAATTTTTAAAGAATACAAACATGGAAGACTTGAAGTGAAAAATATTTCATTTTTCATTCATTTTCATTCATTCAGTATTCTTTTTCATGGGAAATCTTATTTGTAGAGATGCTGCCCAAGAACTCACTTCCCCGAAAATATCACCAGAAAATGTCCAGCTGCCTTTGATCAGAAGAAAACCAACTCATAGGAATACCTTTTAAGCAGAAAAGTGTAACAGTCAATGAATGCATGTGAAGGACTAAATTAGAGAGCTGAGAAAGGATTCAAAACCAAGAATCTGTTGTGGAAAATGAATCCTTAATTTAAAATGCCACATCAGAAAAAAAAAACTTTCCAAAATCCATTGGGTTTTTTAACCATCTTGCACTAACCCAGCAAAAAGAATGAGAGGGATGAATAATTGTAAGAGATTTTTAAATTCCATCACCTTCAACAGGATTCAAGAAAAGAATGTGAAGGTGTTTAGTGCTGTGACACCTAACTCTGGAAGGTAGGTGCAAATGATTTCAGCAATCTGGTGTTTCTTAATAAAGATCCAGGAATATTATCCAAGTCAAAAAGCAAATCTAACAATTTTGTTGCTCACCATGCCTGTGCTCTTTTAAATAATTATAATTATTACTCAATAAATTTTTACTCATCCATTTATCCAGGTATTCTGATGCCAATACCATGGAAATTCAGTACATGAGATACTGATAAGCACTGTATTTTACTCTTTAGTCAAATCAATGCCATGGAAAGCCTATGCAAACAGAAACTATAATGTGTTCATAATCACAGGCTTCAATATTTCACTAACATTGTGTGAATTGCTTTGGCATTGTAGGCTAAAAGTATACTGTAGTTTAATATTTTCAAGAAAAGAAAATAATCAGCTTCAAAGGTTCTGGTTATCGCTATTGGTTCTGGTTATCGCTTTTGCTTCTGATTATTTCCAATTTACAAAAATCATTTTTCTAGCAATATATTTTAAATATTTCTTCTATTTTAACTACATATCTGCTGATCTAAATTCACAGATCATCTTCAGAAAAATATTCCCTCTTGATTTATTATCTTCCACTGTGAAAGTTATTTCATGATTAATTACTTTCACTGCTGATGAGTTTCCAATTCCTTGTAATCTTCTGTCCAGATTCAGTTACCAACAATTAGAGTTTTTCTTCTAGTTCTACCTGACAGATCAAAAATTCCTGTCATATTCCCCAAAGAGATATCTAAAATAATGTGAACAAGTTAAACTTTACTTTCTGTAGGAAGATGTCTTTCATTATGTTAATCATTCTTGTAGTGTTTTTTTTCCCCTCAAGCTCTCCATATTTAACTATACTTTGTAATGAATATCAGGAATGAATGCATTATTCCAGGACCTATTCCTTCTATATCAAGTATATAACAAATCTCTTCCTTTATTTCTAAAAATTTCTTCTATATTGTCCCCTACAGATGCCCTTAACTTGTTGGACCACATCTGAATATTCACCAATAAATCCTTTCTGGAGTTGTTTCTCACACAAAAATTCTGTCGTACACTTCTTTGTTCCTGGATACACAAAACCAGCTTTGGCCATTGAAATGGAACTGTACTTAACTTTTATACCTGTTTATCTTTCCATCTAAAACATATTTTATCAATAATCTGCCACTCCCTGCAAATTTCACCAGTTTGAATGGTTTTCTCACTTCCACATCACCAACAACCATGCTAAAAGTGGTATTAGGTATAAAGCTACATTCTTCAGGGCCTCCCTCGTGCATATCCAACTTATAAAATCAAAATGCTTAATTATAAAATTTTACACTTTACTCTTTCCTTCTAGGCAGTTGACTAGCAGCTTACAATATGTAGGAGTAAACTAGTTTTCTTTTTCCTGGGCCCAAAATCATATTCAGACTTTATCTAATAGCTTGAATGTAGCTGTATTTATTTTTCCCCCCCAAATTATTTTTCTCCTACATCATACATGAAATTAGTTTGTTGTCTTTTTAAAGAATGGGACAATAATTCAACTCTGCCATGTTTGGGCACTCAGATTACCTGAAAAATATCATGTAGGCTGTAATGCTATTGTTAAAAGAGTAAAAAATTGAAAGAAAGTTGTATATTTCCAATAGACAATCCTAAAAGTTGTGTAGCAACTGTACTTTATTAAAAAAAAAAAGATACAACATGAGTTATACATTCTTGCATACAAACAATAGCCTTTCTCCTCTCTCTCAAGGGTTTTTGGACAGTAGGGGTTGGCTGGTCAGAAGGTTACAGAGCTCAGCAAAGGTCAGCTGATAAAAACTTTTCTTGTCAAGAATAAGATAAAGGTTAGGTCAGTGGTTCATACAGGAAATACAGATTTTAGTCAAATAATAGTCCTCTTCCCACCGCAAGCCAAGCACTGAAAAGAACAATAAAAAGACTGCAAGCTTTATTGGTCCCAAGGGATGTAAATGTCTTCTCAGACCTTCTGATGTCAGGTCACTGCTGACTGTAATGGCTATCATATGAACATTTATATGCAGAGGTCTAAATCTGGAGGGTCTGTCACAAATTCTTTACTTCTTACTTGAATATATTTAGTGCATCTCTGTAAGGCTTCTGGCAAAAGACACTAGTTTGGGCTGAGAACATCTTATAACCACCCACAAGCCATCAGTGTTTCAGAAAAAGTCCATTACTTAAACACTGTTTTTGATTTTCTACCACTGCAAGACCTTCAGTATGTCTTTTACAAAGAATTCAATGATCCATACTTCGGAATTAGCTTTAATTGTCAGGATTACATGTCACCTCTTGGGTCATGTCTTTGAGAATATCTATCTCCTTTTGGGTGCCTTCTTCAGTTAGTTACAGACAGACTCTTGTGAACTGAACAGTTGCAAAGCAGAATGCTGGCAATAAAAGGATTTGAAAATAGCCATAAGCCACAGAGAAAATTTTTCTTGCCTTTTGATAGATTTGCCAACCTTTATGCAGAGAACATCTGTGTTAGTGGAGTAACAGAAATTTCAAAAACTTACTTATTATCAGTTATGTTTCATGAAGATAAAGCTGTGCTTCACTAAATCTGGAAAAACAGATACAGAGATGGTAGCTTAGTACACCGTAAAAAGAATCATACAGATGCCTAAAATGGCATCTCATTTCTGAAGTCAGCCAAAGATTTTGCAACAGTATAGTTATTCTCACTGAGTGTCTAGTAAGGAGTTGGTTTAAAGCGGGTTTATTCATTCAGAAGCCAACATAAGCTCAAAATAACATCTAGCCTATCTGTATTTCCAGCACATATGTGAAATGTATTTTGTGATATATATATAAAAAAAAGCAAAACTCTAAGTTTCAATATGTTAAAAGTAAACTACTGAGCAAATATGGTTAAACTGCAGGATCAACTCATACTTCAGAATGCAATAGTTCTCTAAACTCAGCTAGTAATAGCCACAAGAAACAAATTACTCGATATTTTTCAATGTATATCAGGAAACTGTAAATGTTAAACAAGGATCAGATATGAAACAGAATAGAATAGTGAAGAACTAATCTATTGAGTATAAAGAATAAAAGTTCTTCAGGAAGGACCCTTTCCAACATGACAGATCATGGGAAATTAAAGATGCTCTCAAAAGGGAGAAACAAGGTCACAGTTATAACATGTACCCCAAGATTTTCCTTTCACATTTGTCAAGCAAGGGAAAATAAATCAAGTATAGAGCAGCACACAAGATATCATTAGCAAGATGATGAAGACAGACTATAAGTTACTATAGTAGATCTTTTCTTATACAAAATTAATTTGGTTGACTCTGTTGCCAAGAGATGTTTGAGAAAGAGCCAAGAGACTTATGGCAATAAATCAACAAGAAATAAAATAAACACAAATTGCAGATATTGTCAGAAAGTTAGCATCTTGCTATCTTGCTTTTCATAATATAAACTAATTTCTCATAAATGCTCCAGCTATTTTTACAAAGGAGTATTTCTTTAAAAAATGGCATTGACTTTAAGGACATTTGAGGAGACTTTAGTCAGAATAAGCAGAAACAGGAAAATAAATCTCTCTACCCAATACAGTGTTTTTAAAAAAGAAAAAGAAAACAATGAAAAACCACAATCAAAAAAACACCCCCCCACACACACAAAAAAAAAGAAACAAAAAAACCCTAACCAACAAACACCAATATAAAATCAAAACGAAAACAACAAACCACCAAAAACCTGACGTATGTGGTAATGAGAAGACTGAAATGTATAGTTCACTCTGTGGCAAACAGATTCTTACATTATTTCAAGCACTAACAGAAAATAAATGGGGCTAACGCTGGTCAGTCATCAGAAGAAAGAAGTACAGAAAACCCAAGGACTACAAAGCGTGATGGATCATGTTGTCAGTATAACTTCTATCCTCTTTGCAAAATCATGGTTTTGGGAGGCAGAAAGACCATTAAAACCAGCTTTTAGATCAAATTTGGAAAAGTACTAGGATAGATGCAGTCATCAAAAACATATGACGCTTCACTGTGTAATGGGTATATATTCAAGAATGCAAGTTATCACATTCTGTCTTTTCTAAAAAGGCATCCCTTTTGTTTCATCCCAAGATTTCATTCTTTCATAGAATTCACTCTGGTACAGAAGTGTGTACAATTTACATTGCATTATATCACAGGAAAATGGTGCATTTTTAAGGGAAAGTGGTGAACTCTTTACATATCCAGCTTTTGAAAGATATTGACATCTTCTGATAAAATTGCCATATAAATAGAAGATACAAATTAGTATTATTATAATCAGCAAAAAATATTTCCTTATTTGAGAGGATTTTCTTTTATACAATAAACAGAAAAATCCAAGAACTAAACTGCCCATCCTTCCATGTCAAGAACGCATGTACAAGGAAATTAAATAGATAATTTAAAGTAATGCAGAAATCTCACTTTCCCCTTCCCCTCCCTCCTCTGCTCATATATATACTACACAAGAGAGGCGAGGTGCTTAGCAGCATGAGAAAGTGATACTCCAATAGCAGCCACTTTAGGGAACTGACTTACAGCTTCCAGTCAGTCTTTAGGCTGGCCTTATTGCTTAGGTTGTACAGTCAGAAAGATATTTAGCTGTACAAATTATGTTCTGAGTGGGCTGAGTGCATGTAATTTATGACTGTTGCACTTTAATGCATATTTAATAAAGCTGCAGACATTTATACACCAAATCAACTGTGTCAATTTTGTTTGCTTTGGGAGGATGGAGATGTCCCATGGCAATGCTGACACTCCTAGTGAGAGATTTAAATTGTAAGACATTTCATTTGAGAGGAGAGCACTTTTAATATACTGTAGCTTGATACAGCAAAAATAATCAGCAAGGGCTGACTAACAGATACAGGGAATAAGAGAAATAGGATAAGTCTTGTAAAGAGTCTCACCTTTTGCTTTCAGACAAAAAGGAGGAAATTAGATACTGGCTGGCTCAGAAAACCCCCAGCCAACAACCAAAGCTGATGATTAAATTTCATTTCACCTCAGGTTTTAAGAGGAGAAGGGGAAGGGATGGAAAACAGGGAAAGGAGGATAATCTTTCTAAATAAGAATTGTCTACAGAATTTCTGATCATCATTGCTTTTTTTCCATGCAAGGACCACTACATAAGTAAAAGTGACTTTTCTTGTCTGCCATTGAGATCCACTGCATAAGCAGACTCTTTCTCTTGATTGCTATTCCTATATTTAGATGCACATGTAAATCGTTTCATTTTTTTAATGATATGACGCATGCCTTGCAATATTAATTGCAGTTTTAATGTGAGATATTTGTACCCATTACAAGGAAGATACATTTGCATTTCATCTCTTATGCTTTTCAATCAAATCAATCAAAATGTTAGGGCAACAGTAACAACTGACTTGATAGTTTATAAGGGCTTGCCTTATAACTAGCTGTACATGGAAGATGTCTTTCATCCAATGAAGGAGCCTGGACTGAAGCTAGCTGTTATTTGAAGGGTAGATCTGGACTGCAGTTCTTGTTCTAACAGTCTTTTGTATGGATCTACTTTACCTAGCCAAGCATCAATATTGCTAATAACCTAGAGGTCTGCGAGGCAGATTTTAAGAGTCCATGCCAAGTTGCATACTGCTGCAGCTATACAGCTAGCAGTAGCTAAAGCAGCTAACTTGAAGATGTGTGCGTATGGCAGAGCAGTGATTACAAAGTAGGCATGTCCTCAAATGTCCAAGTTTTACCCACCTTTGATGGTGTAAACATTGCTGCTGAATCAGATTGTGTATCTCAACCTGAAGATATGTGTAGAGAATTCCTTCTTTTTTAATAGTAGGTGTGAACTGCTCTGCTGGGTAATGAGCCAAGTAGTGACATATATATATATACACACATTGTATTTTACTGAGGAGCCTAAAATCTGAACTAACCAACACAGCAGAAAGGTGTTAAAACCACAAAATCCTTCTTAGACAAGAATGCACTGAGACATATGCAATTTATATCCTGAAAGGATTGATGACAAAAAAATATGATCCTAATTGAAATGGTGAATTATGGCACTCAAGAAAAATGTGTCAGGACATCTGTACATTTTTTGTAAAAACCTAAGATACACAACCATTTAAATTGAAATATTTTATTATTTAAAGAATACTAAGAAGAGGAACATAGGGGACAAAAATCCGACTCTAGGAAAAACAGTGGGAGTTTTGTCACTGTGTCAATAGACCAGGATTTCACCTTGTGAGTGTACTTTACTCCCACATATCCGATCTATTATTCTTTGTAAGCCTAAGTAAACTAACTATTTATATTAATGATGACATTTCACAATGTTCATATATACATAGCATGTATCATATTTATTACTCTCAAAACTTAAGGCTGTAGTACAAAATTATTATTCCTCATGTTCAATTTACAGAGAGAGGGACCATTGGCTTTCAGTCAGGGAACTGGGCCCCTTTGGAGCCCCGTGGTTCATAATAGGGCACAAAGCTCAAAAATAGGTTTTGTGGACTAATTAATCTGTGTATACAAACAAATACGAGTGAAATATCCTGATTTTCTAGAATTTCATATTCTATCTCCATTCTTTTTCTTTTTTTTTGATCGATTTTCCAGACTTCCTTCTTATCCCCCTTACAAATATTTTTTTTAAATGTTCAGTAATTTTTGTTCCAATAATTTTTTTAAAAAATTCTAACTTCCTCTCCCCGTCCCTCCCAAATGCTAAAGCTTTTCATTAGTACATGGAAAGAAAGTATACTAATGCAAACTATGTAAAGACTACAAGAATTTGCCCTATGTATATGCAATGTTTTCTACTCTGAGAAGCGAAAAATGTGACCGAAAAACTACGTGAAGTAAGTCTTTTTGGACACAGGTTATTTTAGCTATAGCATCAGAGTACAGCACATTATGCTATGGACTGCCTATTCTGATAGCATGATTTATTCCTGCTCATCTGGTGTCACCAACCCTATCCGCACTGTGGATGATTACAGTACAAAATCATTTAAGGCTACAAAACCCTGCTAAATCAATACTGTTCAGTCCAGCAGCTCAAGGGTGTAAAAAATACACTGTATCAACTGTTTTCTATTCTACTGTATATATTTAAATTGGACCTTGGGATGACCATTTATTACACTGCATGTTATGGGTTCCCAAAAATAAATGACTTTTCGACACAAACTTTCAGGCTTTCTAAATCCAGCTTCCGCACTGCTTGAGGCTAGAAATTTCATCTAAATATTATTGGATTCCAGCACAACATTAGCATGCAGAGATATTTACAATAACACAGCCATTACAACTCAATCAAAAGCTGATTTCAGCTGGAATTATGCAGAATTAAATCTTGCAGGATTCAAATTATTAAAAATCAGAGACTCAATAAAGTATGGTCTAGAAGCCCCATTTATCAAGGAAGCAGGAGTGCCTCTACAGTTATAGTGACTTTTTCATATATATTCTGCAAGAATTTGCATGCATTTTAAAAGATCTGAGTTTAATTCTTATGGAATTCAAGTAACTATACTTATTTATATGGCAATAGGAGCCAACTCACAATCATTTCTTTATGTTTTCCTTTCTACATATCACATTTTAAATACATTAGGGCTTTTTTCTGGTTCCCACTGGATAGAAAAGTGCTATGCCAAAATACAAGATATGTATGTATGTTTGATTCTAATAAATGCTGAATCAACATACTGTTAAATGTAGGTAGAATGAATTCCAAGTAACAATTAAAAAGAACATTGCTATGCAGATAATGTACTGAAAGTAATCTCTCACTTATTATATTTGACCAGAGGGATTGTTTTCAAAATTAAGTATATTCATTTTGGCCTTTTTTCAACTCACCATATACAGTCATGGGCAGAGTCCAATTCTCAAAAGTAAGGCACCTCTAACTCCACATACTCTACTTAGCCCTCTCTTCTTGCCCCTTCCCACCCAAATTCTTCAAACAAAACATCCCATAATTATTTTTTAGGATTTTTCATCAAGCTATTCAATGTATGATGGAGAGAGTCCTGGCACCCGTCTCACTGTGAATCCTTTTCATCACTTGCTTTTCTCCAAACCACAGCATTAAGATCCCAATTCATGTCTCCAGTGTTCATAAGTAAACCCAGAGTCTGGCTTGGCCCTTATAATGTAATGGTAAGAAGTAGAGGAATGTATCTTCAGCTAGTGACTTCAACACTTATTTTGCACCAACTGAACATTTAGTTACAGAACAGTAATACTGAACCAAAAGAAGTTATCAGTTCCCCTGGTTTTACCCCTCCTCTAGAAATGATGTCAACTGCATTTCATAGAATCATAGAATGGTTTGGGTTGGAGTAAATTCCAATTGTTTTTTATTAAACAGATGTAATGATATAATGTCATATACAGAATCTAACTGTATGGTCCGAACACTACTTTAATTTGAGGGATTATTAAGAATTACCAATGTCAGTGATGAAATACCAGTTTTAATTCCTGTGTCATGGCCCATTTCCACAGTAACCAAAATAGTCTAAATACACTGATGCCAAAAGAAAATCTCCCCTGTATCACAACATTAATTAGCATTAAACACAGAGAATTTTCCCAGGATTTAAAGAACTGAGTTACTTTCTTCCTAATCCAAGCTACAGAGGATAAGGCCAGCTGATACTAAAATCTACTGGCTAAAGTAGTGCCCCTAAGCAATATCCACAGCACCCTAGGCAGGACAAGCATAATCATGGACCCATGTTCCTGACACTTTTATCTAATCTCTGTCTTTTGTACTGCAGCAGACCTTGTGAACACACACAGGCTCTCCAAGCTCTGTCTTTGTGAACCAAGATGTCGTCAGCTGCTGCTTTTATGGAACCAGTTTCTCCAGCTCCGTCATCACACAACAGCTTCATCACATGCAGTGCAACTATTGCAACTTACACTACATGAACATCTGATCTCAGGCTTTCTGCTTTCAACTAGGGTGGGAGGATTTAGCTCCAATTTGCCATATTCTAACTTTAATTTCATTCTTATTTAAGATTAATTTCAAATTGACCAATAATTCTTTAAGTAAACAGCTCAAAATTAAAGGGAAATAAGCTCAGTCAGCAGTAAGAACAATCCAAAAGCTAAACCACCACTAAGAAAAGGTGTTAAAACACCATCTGTAGATATATTTAAAAAGGGATTATAGGACACACTGAAGATTAGATGATCTAACATCCCTTCTAGAAGTAATCTCTATGATTCTATTGCTCAATTGGCTTAACAAAGCACAACCACATTAAATGCAGTCATATAAAGTCCAGTAGCGAAGACCTTCTGAGGCAAAATTGCCATGACTGAACAAGGAAGAGTCATAAAGCAGTCATCAACCCTTTGAATTTTTCACTTGTAACCCACAAGCCTAAAACTATGTGTTCCTCACTCAGTTGTATTTCAGCCACTTTTTTTTTTTCTAATTAAGATTGCATTTTGGTGAACATATAAGAGGAAAAATGTTACATAGTGTTGGCCAAAATTCAATTTTTATTTAGGATACAGAACACCATTCAAGTTAATGGAAGCTACAGGGGCACATCTAAAGGCAGAATTTGCCCCTACATGATAATATAAAATTATATAGCAGAGGAAAGTGTAAAAGTAAAATAAGGAATTAAGTAATTTAAAAGTAGAGGTTGCAATTTCTATCAGCATTTATATGCCTACAATTGCAAATATATTATGCTTTTTGACATGTCCAAAGAAAAGTGATTATTTTCCACTCGGGGAACATATTTTAGTGTCACTTAAACTTTTACGTTATAATAAACTTCAGAAATGAACCTTTCCTCAAAGAAAATAAATTGTTTCTTTATATTGATTTTTTTTTTGTTATTTCCCAGGAGATTTCTGAAATGAAATGGCAAAATTACTACATGAAAAGTATGTGTGCATGTGAGTGCATGTGTGTATGTCAGGAAGAGAGAATTATTTTCTCAAGTAAACAAAAAAAGTGCTCTAAAATCTTCAAATCACATTTATGAAAGCTAATGCTTTTAATAGCCTTTACTATAGAGGGGAAGAAATTTTCATTCACAAATGGATAGATGAATTAAGACACATACTCAGGCATAATTAAATTTAATTGCAAGTATACAAAGAGATCTAATTCGGATAATTCTTATGCAAGTACCAAATTAACAACAATGCATCAAGAAATCATCTCTAATATTTTTGGTCCATTGTATTTCTTTAACATAAAGGAATGTATCAAACAAAATCTTGAGATAGCATTTATTCATAAAGATATGTACATTTTATTGCACCATCTTTCACATCCAATGTTCCCCAAAGTGTTATAGAAACCAATATCTTCGACATATGTGGACAAGGGAAATGAATATCGCCAGAATTTAGCTTTGAAAATTATAGCTTGTTTTTGTGATAAATGGAAAACACTGCCAAGAGGAAGAAGTTTCAACTTTCACTCTCAACACTACTGAACAGGAAGGAATTTTCCTTTATTTAAGGCAGCCACCACTGATGGGCTGAATTGAGCATGGCTTAATGTCTGAAAGGCTGAAACCTTTTTAATCCTTTAATACTTCAAATGGAGGAAGAATGAAAACTGCATTAAACTAGAGATGAGCCCAGGCTTTTTTGATGACTAAGGTGGCAACCCTTCTACCCAGGCATAAACATGGTGAACCCCATACAAATTTAACTATTTCCAACTCATTTTTTTTACATTTACAGGCACTACTGAAACAACGGTACTGAGAAGCACACTCTTCATTAGGTTTTATTTCTCATGTTCTCAAAATTTATCAGAGATGAGTAAAATTAGGGAGAGACCATGACTTTTTTGTATTTGCACAGTACTTACCATAGAAGTTTTTGAAGCTATCTGATGTAAACTGGTGTAATTCTCATTTAAGATAATGGGGAAGAGGTATCGAGGATCATCCATAACAAATATATTATTAACATAGTTTATGCTAGTCCATCTCAATTGAATTTCTTTCTGAAAGTAAAACAATAAAAAATATGTTCCATAAAGTTTATAGCAAATAATTCACAATAAAAAGATGAATGAAAGTTCTGCTAATAGAAAATGGATGAAAGATGAATGAAAATTCTGTTAAATAAATATACTAACACCAGTAAATTAAAATAAGAATATTCTCTGCTAAAGATTAAATTGTTAGAAAAAATAATTTATTTCTTAATTTTCAAATATAAAATATATTCTTTTCTACCTTAAAGAAGCTCAAATAATTTTCTTTTCACCCTGTCAGGCTAAGAGGCCTTAAAATCAATTGTCAGTATCCATCTTGACTTTCACTACTTTTAAGTACTGTCAGTTCAGCACGCTTCGCTTACATCTAGTTTATTTTTGTGGGATTTAACCCAGGCCATTTCTAAATATTACAAAAAATACTTTGTATGATATATTACTTATTTTAATCAAATACAATTTTTTCTAATTGTCACCACTATGGCAAATTCGCAGGGGATGGTCTGACTTGTGTACATTTCTGACAGTGAAATCAGTAACAACAGCTGCTTTGTGCCAGCTAGCGCATGTACCGTACCTCTCAAGCCTTGTCATTCACATCTCCCCTAATTACCAAACATCTGCTTTCCATTTCCATTAACACTGCACTACCAGCTTGTCTAGTTTAATACCAATGACTTTTGACCTCCCCCAAGGAAGACACTTTCTGTCAAAATTCCCCCAAAAGAAACCAGCTCTGCACACTAGATTTGTATTAAAAAAAAAAAAAAGAAACCAACCAAACAAAAAAACCCCACCAAAAACAACCAACCAAAAAAAAACAAATAAAAAAATCACTTCCCAACTGAAAAGCCTCCTGCAATCAGATAAATAAGATTAAAAGCAATTTTGAACAAAAGCAAAAATCCCTTGCAAATTGTGTTTTATGTCTCCAAGAAGCTTAATAAATTTAAGCCCAGAAACATGAATATTCAAGTGTAACGTACAAAGCAATGGGTTACATGACAGGTTACAGTAACAGCCTATAGGTTAAGGTGACTGCATATCTGGCAAATATAGAACTATTATCTGTAATGATATCTGTCTACTTAAATAGAGACCATAATGGAAGGTCCCAACTGCCTTTATTATTTTTTTAATTATAGGTTATTATAATAGTGTTAATGTTCACTGGTTAATCCAGGATCCTAAAATTTAAAAGAATTATGACTCTATAACTTAAAGCAATTCTTTTTCTTTATTCCAGGTTGTGATCTCATAAAAATTTGTTCCTATTTGGAAATCAGATGGTACTTAAAATATTTAATAGCTTCATTTTGTTTTCAAGTTACAGTACACTATAAAAGTACAAGAACAAAAAAAAGGTTAAAAATGGGGAAATGTGTTTTTTTAAAGTGACTGTAGAACATAACCATTGCCCTCAAAATCAGAGAGAAATCTACATTTCCCTTAGCCTTGATGACATTTTTACCCTGGACAACAATAAGTACCTTAAGACATTGTGTTTCTCAAATTAAAATCTACAGAAAAAGGGAGGTCATATTGTAGGAATACTGATAATAAATATGAAGAGTCTCTCCCATTATCACAACCATGATCTAGCTCATTTTTTTTCCACTCCAAAATTTTTTATAGTTACTTCATTAACTGTGAGGCAAACAATTACAATATAACCAGGTATTTGTTTGCCTCTATGACCCAGTATTGAAATTTCTTAAAATGTTGGCAGTAGGTTCATTGCCTTTTACAGTACAGCTAGTTTCCAGTTGGGAAAGGACACTCAGGAGAGATTTGCAACACTGAAGATACAATTCTAGAATGCAGTTCTCAAATCTGTCATATATTAAATGTCCAAGTTTATCTTTGTTAATGAATGGGAAAGATAAATTGTTGATGGGAGGGGAAGGATCACCGAAAAGTAAAATCATTAGCA
>VZRW01010856.1:0-7500 GCA_013398125.1 Aegotheles bennettii | reverse complement strand
ATCAGCAAACACAGTTTACCTCACTACATACTTGAAGGATCAGGCATGTAATAGATAATTCTTCCTTCCATCATCATTAGTTAATGACTGCTGATTTATAGTGGTACCTGTGAGAGGACAGTTGCTCTTCTAATACCCTGTCAGTTGTGGTCCTTTTTCCAGGCTGCTCCTCATTCAAAAGCAGATCACTAAAGAAGCTGAAGAGATGGAAAAATAGACAATTGATACTTAGGTCATTTGGCTTCAATGCATGCAACAAAAAACCCCATACCTTTAAGAGAGGTTTTAATGTGCAAGGATGAACCTAGTGAGATCACATCATACAGAGGAGGCCATCTAGGAAAAGGCATGAAGGAGATTATGAAAATTCGGTAGAAAATGTAACAAAGGAAAAGGGAGGAAGTCTGGGCAGTGAGGAAGAGTTCACACAGAGGTAGATAAAACATTAACAGTACAGGGGACACCTGAATATCATTTGAAAGCACTTGCAAAATATTTGAAATTAAAGTACTTTAGGTGATAAAAGGGAAGTGAGAAGTCATTACAACACAGGGCAGAAATTTCAGTCTTTTCACATTTTACCAGGTTTTCCAAATACAGCAAATGGAAATCAGTACATCAGCTCCAGCCTTCCATCATGTCTGGACTTCGCTTGGACAGCAGCACCTATGTTTTGCCTGTGGTTCTCGAATAGCTGGACAGACCCGTTACAAGAATCCAACACAGACCTACTCTATCTTCTATGAGAAGTCTACTATGACCTTTTCTCTGTCATCCATACTTCATCGGTGTCTACCTTCACACTGGTCAAACACTGGAACTAATCAGGAAATACTCCACTGGTTATCTTCAGCCATTTTAAACAAAAATATCCTAGCCAAACATTTTGAGAGATAAACTGATACAAAATATGATTTATAGATATCTAGCTTCTTGGACAGGAAGGTTCTGTTACTCAAATAGTGGTTCACTCAACCTCCATGAGCGCTTTGCACAGAAGTAGATAATGCAATCCCTGGTGCAGACATGACAGGATGCAGAGTGTTTTGTCTTGGCTACTGTAACCTCCTCCATCTGAGAGGAAAGCAGGGGTTGAAAGCTGTGAACTTTGTCACCTGGAAGAACAGAGGATTCAACAGAGGATTGGTGGACAAAATCCAAGAATTTCCAGGTACCCACTGCTACACAGATTATCTATATATTCCCACTATTGCAAACTTTTCTGTGTCTGTGCCTTTTTAATAATCAATTGCCAAACACTGATGTTAAATAGCAAACATTTTGACAGGGTAAATTCTTCTTCTCTTTTATTCCTCATCTCATATAAATATTATAACTAATTAACATCATTTCTATAAGAGGAATAGAGTTCCTCCACCCACAAGATGTTCTATCATTTGAAGGTTGGGTCAAATAGCTAAAATGTCACATTATCATCATTAAATTGATGTTTTAATCCTCCTTAATACATGACAGAAATGAGCTGTCAATTACAAAAAGAATATTGACATTTTATTCCTGACATCATTTTCAATGGAAGGAATAAAACACCAATTAAACAACAATTATACACCAAGGTATGACATGTTACATATTTGACATACAGTATAATAATAAAAAAAATCATTTCCCACTAATAGTAAGGAGAATAGGAGTTTATTAAGAACACAAATTACTTTTTGTCTTGATTCTTTATCTTTGTACACCTTAATATGTTATGGCCCAAAATCACAACACCAGCCTCTAAAGTTAGGAACAGAGAAAAAATACTCAGGAAATGTTATGGGAGGCAGTGAGTGATTTCTGAACTTGGCTATAGAGTTCCAAGAAGAATGGAAGTCTTTCTGCAGGGATAGAGACAGAAAAAAAAAATATAAGCAGAGACTAAAATAAGAAAGTTACTTCAATTTGCCAGCACTTCCTCTTTGATCATGACTTCCTTTAACTTTCAACACCACTCAATCTGTGTTCGCATGTTCAGGAAATGTTTCTTTAGATGCAAGGAAAATGCTCTACCAGCAAATCACATAATTCCAGGGGATTCATCTATGCTGGATTCCCAACAGAGCCCTGAGAAAGGAATCTGCCATTAGTACCAGCTGTGTGTATACCACACAATCGCTCTCTGGTGATTGCAGGGAAAAGGCAAGTATTGGCTGAACTCCGTTATATCTTTCATTTTAGAGACAGCAAATGACTGTAATGTGTCAGGTCCTTCACAACTTCCAATGCTAGCTCTTTGCGAGAAATCTTCCTTATATTAGGATTGAATGAAACCCATCTTCTTGGGGGACTGACAGAAGAATGAGAAAATCTATGAATCTAGGGTAGCTAGAATAGCTGCACCCTCCCCAGCTCTCACAAATCAATAGTAGAAGCTTTTTTTCTGATGTTAAGAGGGATTTCAAAGGATGACCTTCTACTTTAACAGGGTAGAAAATTTTAGAATCCATTTTCATTTGCATTTATAATTTCACCATTAAACTCACTGAGACCAGGACTAGGTCTTATTTTTAACATCATATAAAGACATTTCCTAAAGGCTGAAATTCTTTAATTACAATTATTTTTATTTTAGCTGTGGACAACAATAGAAAAAATTCCAATCTCAGCCCCCACACATTGCATAGAAGGTCTCAGTAGGACATTGTTAGGAATCTTGAGAATGTCTTGCATAATGTACTGTAGTAGGATATAGCCAACAGACAAAGTGCAGTACTCGAATTAACATACTCCATGCTGGATGAGCTATATTTATATATAGTTGAAAGCTTTATTATCCTTCTGAAGGTGGGAGAACACCTTAATCTGAACAAGAATCAGTCCCTAGACTACCACTAGTGTCTTTCAAGTACAGATAAGAAAGCTTAATTCTAATTTTATTGTCAAGTAAAGAAGAAATAACTCTAGTGGAAACGTGTGAAAGCATATAGGCTGAGTTCCAATTTACCATGGTTCCAATTATTACCATTCACTAGCTGAGTTCTGGTAACTCATCATATGTGTACTCCAAACTATCCCAACTGCAAAAAATCCCAGTTTTTTTTCTTTTTAATATGCTACTCTGTGGGCAATCAATAACTCATTAACTGCAGTAAGTCCTTAACTTCTTTAAACACAATGACACAGTCCCCTTCATTTTTAATTTTGTACTCTTTAGGAAATCAGACCTCTTCATCTACATTAAAGCAGGAGATAGTTGTTGTCACTTGATTTTACCCTCAATTTTTGCGTCATTTTCCTCTGGTGAAACTGACACATTTAGCAAACATCCTGAGATACCATCTCCAGTACAACTGTCTACAATCCTTTTGCCATTGAAATGGCTGTCTCTCAGACTCATAAAAAGGTCTTGACTAGTGACACCCTTTCTTAGCCTGGATGCTCTCAGGTGATTCTTCTTAGCAGATACCTTTCTTTTGTTCACCCCTAGGCATCCTGGTTGTAGGTGTTATTTATCTCACAAGTGACCTGACAGGCTAGCCAACAAAAGCAAAAATACATTTTTATTTATGAAGCACCCAAGAAAACTTTGTTTATCTAGTTGTAAAACACTGTAAGGGGTAAGCAGTAAATAGGAAAGAGAACATAAAACTGATGAGCGCTTACCCTCTATTCCCTACTGATGCTTCTACTTAGCCCTGCTTAGCATTTCAATCTATATAAAGTCAATGGGCCATATAACCTTCTTCTATATACACTAACCAATTAACATTATTCTTTAATAGGAAGAAGTTTAGGGAATTCTTTTTTACAGTTTGATTCAAAGTAACGGTGTTACTAAACAACAATGGTGATGAGTGCAAGAAGATGCACTTGTTCTATGAAGACAAAGAATATCTAAACTACTGAAAATATGCATTTATTTTTAATAACAGAGCCATTTGAGCAATAGTTTCTTAATATTAAGTAAATTATCAAGATTCTCATTACAATAGCTACAGTAAAATATTAAATTTACAAGATTACTTAGGTAACCATTAATTTAAAGATTTTAAAAAAATACAAAAGGGATTAATTCAGATTAAAATAAAAAATTACATTGCCCATCTGTTTTGGTTTTTTTGTATGAGCAATGAAAATAAATTTTTCAAGTCCACTTTTATTCAGAGTATGTTTATAACTCACTTCACTTGTACTTGGTCAAGCACAAAAATAATTCATGTTTGCTTACAAACCCTTCAAAGGAAATAGATTGGATAGTTCTGGTGGTGAGGTTGTGTTTTGAGATTTGGAGTGAAGTTTTTTTTTGCTTCCAAGTGTCTAAAGTTGGATTACTTTGAGGGAAATTTATCTTGTTGAAGCCCAGATTCAGCAATTTTAGTCAATACAATCTTTTTCAAAATTATTTTCATCTTACTACTGTAATATGATAGTACGATCATTTGAAAATATGTCTTTAATATCACCCAAAACCAGGGCTCAATTTACATCATCTTTGCTCATTCCAATATAAATTCTTTGATTATGCTTCTTAAGACTTCATTGTGGAGGCTGTCAGCTACACCATCCTAAAGAGGGACAGTGCCTCAACAGCATGAAAATGGCCCAGTGTCTTGCAGATCTCAAGCCACGCCATCTGTTTACTAAGCATTTCTGAAACTTCATTCTTACTCCATACCAGTAAGATGCTTGCCTGCACCTGCCCTTGAGAAGCAAATACATACGCTTCTCAAGATTCTTTCCCAGGATTCTTCCCACCTGTCTTTACTTTTAAAACAGTAAATGACAAACACAATAATACAAAATCAGTGAAATTTTTCCTCATATGGGAAGGATGACATGTAAAAGTGTTATGGCTATCTTCTCATTGGTTTCTTATGTACAACATGGGCAGCCACACCAATCATTTAGACATTGAGTGGGAGCGATTGCAATGATAATTTGGGCTTGGTGAGAGTTGATAGACTTTTAATGCAGGAAACAGATTAATCAATTTAATAACACAGCAAAGTAGCCAGTGTTATTAATTCTTACTACTAAATCAAGAATAGGCAGATGTGACATTTTTTGAACATTTAGTAAAGATGTGAACTCAGGATCAAATGGCAACAAGGATATAATTTATTTGATTAACAATGCTGCAGGACACGATCTGTCCAACATTTCCATGGAATGCAGCACCAAAGACTCTGGATTTAGATGGACTAAATAATAGCTAAGGAGAAACCTATTTCATATTTAATTCTGATTAGTTCAGTCTGACTAAAAATCTGAATGTGCAAACTAAGCTGAAAGTTACTGTAAAAAGATTATTTGAAAAACAAAGAAAAACTGGAAAGTATTAGTAGAAGAATGGAATTCACAAATGGAGAATCCAGAAAACTTTAAGAATTAAATAAATTACTACAAAAAAGGAAAAAACTGACTAAAAGACTATTAATTCAATACTTGGGATACTCTCCCTAAGGATCTTTTTCCAAATCCAACAATATTCAGAATTTTCATTAACAGCTTGGATGATACAATAAAAAATAAATTTACAAAATCTGGGAGAAATGGCAAGAAGGAGCTTAGAATTCAAAACAACGTCAGTAAATTAGAATAATAGTCTGAAAACAGGAAGAATGTGAACTGCTTCATACAGGGATAAAAAAAAATAATGTGCAGAAATTTACAGTGAGCAATAATTGGCTGTGCTAGTACTATATGCAGTGTTTAGGGATTATAGTAGATCTCAGACTGAGAATGAACTAATTCTGATACTGCAAGAAATGTAAATGTCATCCTGGAATTATTAACAGGACTATCTCAACAAGAGAGAGTTTTCTCCTCAGCTAGGAATGGAGTGTCCTCAGCATAAATTGTGTCCATTTGGGGTACTCTGTTTAACCAAGATATAGACCAAATCTGCAGAATTGTCAAAACCATCCAGAAGTTTAGGAAACCTCTACTGTAAAGAAAACCTGATGGGACTGAATATGTTTAGAATTGAGAAAAATGAAGGAGCATGATGAATGCCTTCCCATATATATACAAATATTATAAAGATAGTAAGCAAGACTGCTTTGTGCCCACTGAGAAAAATCAACTTGTTAATTTGCAAAAAAAAAGGGGGTTGTTAGACATTAAAAATATTTCTATGCGTAAGACTCAAAAAAAGAGAACCAAGGGCAAAGCACCACCTTGTATGTCAGGTAAGCAACTATCAAAGATGATTATACATGCATTTTAGATGAAGAGATGTCAACTAAAGAAGTAACTCTGACTTGCTCAAAGTGCAAGTTTCCCCATACATTCCCTATAAATATTGGATTTCCTTGGGGTTTTTTTCTCTTTTTTTTGCCCCATTTGAAGGCTATACTGGAATCTGATCATATTAATGGTTCAAAAGGCTTGTTCTCCTTCCCACTTTACATTTACCCGTTTGTCTTTCTGCCAAGCTTCCTCGTAGACACTTATTTTCCTTCTACATTTCTCACTGCTATTTCACTCGAGATGCAGAATAGAGATGAAACATAATTAATATTAGAATCTTTTACAATCAGTATGAAAAGAAATTTTAAGTTAAGAAAACACTAATCCACAGTATTTAAAAAATGACCAGTTTCAGATAAGAACCTGAAATGGATACAAGTTTTGTGATTTTTTATTACCAAACTCTTGAGTATCAATTCTGGAACTCCAGATGGTTTCTGAGCTTTCTCCTTATTTATGATTTCTGTCAAAGTTACCTCAATCACTGTTTTTCACTATTGACCTGCAGTTAACATTTTCTTTATAATGTTACTTGTATTACTTTTCATATGGACAAGAGACTGTTCACAGCTAATTATTTAATTTCTCTGGTAGCTAGTTACATGTCAGTAGTCTACTGAAATAAAAAAAAGTCTGTTTCACTTTACTTCACATGTTCTTACTGTACCCTATCAGCATACTTAATCATAAGAAACCTCCACAGTCATACTCAAAGGAAAATTTTCCTTTGGGACTAAAACTTTGCCTCTGCTGGGGCACAAAACTATAGTGAAAAATATTACAGAATGGCTTCACCCTGTACACCTAATCAAAATCTAGCATGAGAAGGCTTTAGATTTCATTAAAGTCTTCACCTACAATTTCATTGTAAATAGTGATGTTTATTGATACTCATTACAAATGTGCCATCACCTGGTCTGATTAATAATCACAGAATCATTGAATGGTTTTGGTTGGAAGGGACCTGAAAGATCACCTAGTTCCAATCCCCCTGCCATACTCAGGATCACCTCCCACTAGACCAGGTTGCTCAAAGACCCATCTGACCTGGACTTGAACTCTTCCAGGGAAGGCGCAGCCACAACTCCACTGGGCAACCTGTGCCAGTGTCTCACCACCCTCACAGAAAAGAATCTCCTCCTAATATCTCATCTACATCTACCCTCTTTCAGTTTGAACCTGTTTCTCCTTGTCCTATCACTCCATGCCCTTGTAAAAAGTTCCTCTCCAGGAAACTGTAGGCCCCTTTCAGGTTCTGGAAAGCTGCTAGGAGGGCGCACCCGAGCCTTCTCTTCTCCAGGC
>VZRW01010855.1:9336-30912 GCA_013398125.1 Aegotheles bennettii | reverse complement strand
AAGCTGATGAAGGGACTAGAAAACATGTCTTATGGGGAACAACTGAAGGAGCTGGGGTTGTTCAGTCTGGAGAAGAGAAGGCTCAGTGGGGACCTCATCGCTCTCTATAACTACCTGAGAGGAGGTTGTGGAGATCGGTCCCTTCTGCCATGCCCATATGAAAGGACAAGAGGAAACGGCTTTAAATTGCAGGAGGGGAGATTCAGATTGGACATTAGGAACAATTTCTTCATTGTAAGGGTGATTGGGTATTGAAATATGTTGCCCAGGGAGGTGGTAAGGTCAACGTCCCTGGGGGTGTTCAAGATGCATCTGGATGTGACACTGGGTGATACGGTTTAGTGGTGATGTAAGTAGGCGATTGGACTGGGTGATCTCAAATGTCTCTTCCAACCTCAATGATTCTATGATTCTATGATTCTATGCTTCTTTGTACAGAGTCTAAATACGTTGCCCAGCACAACTAGCTTGACCTAGGCACTAAGGAACACTGCAGAAAGTTTACCTCCTTTTCTGTGTTCAGTGGCTACTGAATTACCCCATGGCTGTCACTGCAGCCTAATGATTTAGAATAATAACAGTGACACATTTTTTCTCCTTTCCACAGAATGGAGAACTTCAGAACAAATAATAGTGTGTTCTGCAATGTATAGGCCAATACACTTATACATGTCCGCTTGCATAGATCGTCACTCATTCTTTATAGCATCTGGGCCTCTCACTGAAGCCTTTGGAGGCAGTCTTTGAAGACTTACTGATTCTGAGCACTTTCTGTGAGGGAGAGCTCTCTTCTGGATAGGAATAATTATTCCCTGAATAGGGGCTCAGTCTGTTCTGATATAACATCATAGTCACCTGTGTTACTATTTACTTATGTTAAACTGGGAGTTTAAAAGAAATCAGGTGATTCTTTAATGACTCTCTTGAAGAATGCAGAACTTTAGTTGGAAAATGTTACATTTCAGTGACAGGGCCTGGACTATGCAGTAACCTATGGAAGTGTATGAGGCACAACTAGTTTCTGTAAAGTTGTCGTCTACATCACAAAGTGCTTGGAAAGTGCTATTCTACAACCTGGATGACATGGCAAGAACAAGGAAAGTAAGCTTGGTTTGGATAAAGACATGCAGTTTTACTGGCTGTATTATATGAATTCACAAACTTGGCATCTTGTGGATTCATATGGAAGATGCTATTTCCAATATGCCTCAAATCCCAGAAGAAGATATGACTTGATGGAGACAAGTGGTATCCCAAGTAATGCGATGAAAATAACTATCAGGAGGTCTAAACATGGGAAATGGCTCAGTAGTACTGTATACATCTGGCAATACTGAAAATATAAATGGCAATTGTCAGTTTAAAGACATTTATTTTCTCTTTGCAATACCCCTGGAGTTCAGTGGCATATTTTAAAAACTTGTTATTCCTTGTGCCTCATCTTAATAATCTTCTGATAAATAAAGTTGCAAAAAACGCAGAGGTTTTCTATTTGGAATGCTGCACTTTTAAGTAGGTTCAGCTCCCTAGTGTTTAGTATGTTGCACTGCACTTCTCTGGGGGACAAAGACGACAAATATTTATGGATTATCTTTGGTAACTTTCACCTGGTTAAACCCAACATAAAAGTGCTTATTTTCCTCTGACATTCTTCCCATTGGGAAGATATACGTCTTTGGACATTTTAATACTGTTGACAATTTATCCTCTCAAAGTTGTCTTTTTTCCCGTGTCATATGCAGAAAGAGACAATGGCTCAAAAATAAATATAGTAAGGAATAGCTGTTTGTTGTGTTACTTTTCAAAACCTCTGAAGACATTTATTTACACTTAAACAGTCACTACCTGACTATAACAGAAAAAAATTAGCTTTCCTAAACTGTATATATGTACTAAAGAGAATACAAGGATTATTTGTAAGGAGTACCACAGAGGGCATGTCTTTCTATTTTGCTTTATGTAACTTAGGTCTTATACATTCAAAATACAAGAAAAGGTAGTACATGAGTTAAAAATTTATGAAGTTGGATATTTAAAAAAATGACATACCTTAGAGTATGAATGAGGACAGATTTCTATTTTGAGTTTCTTTTTAAAAAGCACAATATGTGATTATAATTAGTTGATTGGCAGTCCTTCAACATGGTGATTTTAAAATGTTATGCAAGTTGTTCTACAGTCCCTTTTCACAGCTACATGACTGCTAATTTTAAAGAATTATAAAGTTTGAGATATATTATACTTTAGAGACTTTAATAGTTAAAAATTTCCATTTTAATTTGAATAGTAGCCCTTAAGTTTGATGAGTCATGCAAAAAAGTCTGACACATAATGTTGAGAATATATCTACAAGGGGTCTGGGCTGGACATACTTATGCAGACTACTTCCAGGCAATTTTTACTTGTTGGACTAGAAACAGATTTTCATCCTGAAAGCAACTATCCATGGTCTGTCTGTGTATAGAGCATGTGGACTTTTACCCTCTATATAGGAAGGAACAGATAAGAACTGACATGTAAATACTGAAGTCAATTTTATTCAATTAAACCAAAAGTTTGGAAATTCTGTTTCAGAAAAAAATTTCTATATAATTTATAGCATGCTTCACGTTGTGTTGTTTGTGCAAAATTCATGTTTCATAAAACTGATTGCCTGCCTATTTTTTCCACTCTGTTAAGGATTGGAATTTGATGACTAATAAAAACTTCTCCTATTTATTTCTTGTTGCTGAATTTGTCTTCTGCTGTTGATCTTGATGGTTAAATTTTATATTAACATTATTCTTTCCTTTGTATTTCAGTAGTTCTCAGTTGTTCTATATGAAAAGAAGAAGTAAAAAATCTCATGCCAAATTTTGTAGTATTTCAAAACCCAGTTTGTCATCTTCAGATGAAGTACCATGGCTTGTTTCTGTGGGTTGTTTTTACTGCCCTTGCAGCACTTCTAAAACAGCTCAACCTCTCTTTTCTATTATTAGTTTCAAGTATGCACTTTGTTCTAGTGACATTTTTTAAGGAGCTTTTGTGCCCTTAGGTATGTTAAACACAATATTTATCAGCTTACTTTGGGAGAAAAGCACTTAGGTCCTTTGGCTTGAGGAAAGCAAGTTTGGTGATCAATCATCAAACTGCAAAGAAATACCTGTGTAACAGCTACCATATTCAACTATTTCATTTTGCCTTACAAAGTCTAAATTAAAACTGTAGATGCCAGTCCTTGGGCCATTAAACAATTCAATTGCTCCTCTCCCTAACCTGCCATTTTGGCTTTTCTTACTGTTATCTGAAGTCTCTGTAATTGTTGGAGTATTTACATAGCACTGTTTGCTTACAGCAGTCTTTGGGTCTCTGACCTATGTAAGGGCTACCGTAAGACATTATTTTACACAGACTCCCTAAGATGACATTTTTACTGTTTACCAGCTGTTTTAATCATACTGAGGTTTGCTTGGCTCACTTTCAGAGAAATCAAAGCCTTTCCAACATCATTCTGTTTTATTCTAGAATTTCTTCATTGTATTCAGGCAATTGTAATGTAGCACCTCACAAACTGTTGAACAGGAGCCAGTACCAAAGCCACCATGGCAGTGTGCATAAAGAAGATATGTAGAGGTCATTCCTGTTTTTTACTCAAGTGTGCAGATAATGAGCTTAACGAGAAAACGATAATCTCATATCTGGTGTCTAGAAGAATCTCATCTAAAGGGAGAACTTCCTCGAATCCTTGACTGAATGACTGGTAAAGATAATTTTTTTAAAAAAGTTATAAAGTTATTGAATTCCAACCAACTTCTTTTGTGTGACATAAATAAGGCTTCTGAAATTTTAAATATATAGTGATTTTATGATCATTGACAATAATGTAAATCAAAAATATTTCTGGTAAAATAGACAGAATATCACTGGTATAAAAAATAAAGGGAAGGAAGACTAGGTCGAGTCAGCTGAAATGCACAGTTCATTTCAGTTTATGTCTTTTTCCTTTCTTATTAATATTGAGAATTTAGTGAAAGATCTTTTGAAAGGAAAAGGGTTATATTCCATTTTCCCTCATTACTTTTAACCAAATTTTGACACTGAAGGACAGGAGCAGAAGAGCTTCTGGTTGCAGGAATGTTATGATTTTTATTCCTATTTTCTCATGCAAAATGGACACTTGTCAGAATAGGCTTTTAGTTATACACTAGAGAATTTGGAAGAAAAGAAAGCTGAACTGAAGGAACATATTTGTATGCAACCTCTTTTGCAAGCTTTATTGGGACACAAAGTAGTAGTTTTCTCTCTACATACAGAGGCTCAGTACACAGGAAAATATTTCAGTTAGGTAATGCAGTAGAAATGTCAAAAAAAAAGCCACAGTGGAAGTAATTTCTCTCCCACACTAGTTTTGACTTCCTTTCTTGCCCTTCAGTCTTACATTGAAACCTACCTATTTTTGCTTAATGATCAACAGTTAGCTTTGTTCTGTAAATCAACAAAACAAGACCAGTGTTTTGAAACTCACTTTCACATTTGTGGGAAAGTGTTGGCCAACAGGGGTGTGTGAAGGGATGGTCTCTGTGAAAAGAGGCCAGGGGCTTGTCTCATGCCGAACACAGCTGGTTCCAGCCAGTTCCATAACAGATCCACCACAGGGCACAGCCAAGCCCATCTGCAAAGCCAATGGTCTCTACTTGGGATGACACCAACACCAGAGGAGAAGGAAGGGAGGAGGTGTTCCAGATGCTGGAGCAGAGATTCTCCTACAGCCCATAGAGTGTGTGTCTGTGGGCAAGATATTCCTTGCAGGCTGTGGAGAAGACCATAACAGAACTGGGTGACATTCCCTGAAGAACTGTGGCCAGTGAAGAGGACTGATGCTGGAGTAGAGGAAAAGTGTGAGGTGATGGGAACAGCAGAGAGGAGCATATACTGCTCACATACTCAGAACAACCGACCACAACCCCTACACTGCCCATCTCTGTGCACTGCTTTGGATGTGAGCTGGAAGAGGGAGAGTTGGGAGAGGAAAGAAACTGAGCCTGGGAAGAAGGCAGTGTGTGGAGAAGATGTCATTTTGATTTGTCTTTGTTTCTTACCACATGACTCTATTTTCATAGGGCAATAATTAATTTTTCCCAAGTTGAGTCTCTTTTGTCCATGTTAATTGACAAATTCGCTCTCTGTTTTTATCTTGACCCATAAGCTTTTGCATCTTATATTCTCCCCCTGTCCTGTTGAAGAGGGGGGTGAGAGCGTGGCTAAGCAGGAGCCTGACAGCTGGCCAGGGTCAATCTACTAGAAAACTATCATGCAACTTCTTTTTAACTCTTGTGTTCTTAATAACAGTTTCATGGTATTGGAATAATACGTGCAAACTTCTGTATAAACATATAAAGGAAGATTTAATTTTTTTGGTGTTGTTAATAGTTTAATCTGTACATTGAGATAAAATGGTGATATATCATCAGTGGGCAAATGTTTCTTTCTCTGGTGAGATCCATTTTGGAAGATTTTGTACCATAATGAGGTAGCAGTAAGATGATTGCATAAAGAATATCTAAGAAAAGGTATTATGTTTTCTTAAAAAAACCCTAAAATTGTAAAAATACACACTGATTAACATTTCAGTGGTTCCACTACTTACAGAGCCCTTGTCTTTCCAGTTTTTGCTAGAAAAACTGAGCAGTTGCCAGGTTGCATAGAATTTAGGAGGTAGTCCTGCTAATTATGAACATAGCCTCCTCTATTTCAACATGAACAAAATGTTGAATGATTTATGTGGCCTCTTGGTTCTTTTTGGTTTGCTGGAGCATGTCCAAAGAAGGGCAAAATACTGGTGAAGGATCTAGAACACAAGTCTTATGAGGAGCAGCTGAGGGAAATGGGGTTGTTTAGCCTGGAGAAAAGGAGACTGAGGGGAGACCTTATCGCTCTCTATAACTACCTGAAAGGAGGTTGTAGTGAGGTGGGTATTGGTCTCTTCTCCCAAATAACAAGTGATAGAATAAGAAATGGCCACAGGTTGTGCCAGGGGAGGTTTAGATTGGATATTAGGAAAAAATTCTTTACTGAAAGGGCTTGCCAGGGAGGTGGTTGTGTCACCATCCCTGGAGGTATTTACAAGATGTGTAGATGTAGTGCTTAGGGACATGGCTTAGCAGTGGACTTTGTCATGTTAGGTTAATGGTTGAAATCGATGATCTTAAAGGTCTTTTCAAACTGAACCAATTCTATGATTCTTTTCAGACCACTAGAAGGAGTGACCTCTACATTGTTCTGTAGTGAAAGATTTTCTCTGAGATGTTGAGAAGGAAAAAGACTTTTGGAAATAGAACCTTATCAACCTTCATTATTTCTAATGACTCTGAAAGGTGACACGTATTTAAGCTAGGAGTACTGTAACTTAGAGATCCAATACTACTTTGAAAAACTAAATTACTACACTCTCCACAGTGAGAAACTTGGAAGACCCCTCATAGTGAGTAATTTCCCTTAAAAGCAGAGAAATTCTAAGAAAAATGTACTTAGGGTTCTCATTTGAGCTATAAAGAATTCCAGCTGTTAAGATATGAAATAATATTTGGTCAAAGAGTCAGTTTAATGAATATTTTATTATTCAATCCCGTTTTCTTTTGTGTCTCTTTTTTTTTTTCTTAAGCACAAATAACATTTTAAAATTATCTTTTAGAGGTCAAGTATTTTATTTTCCTATCTCTATGGTTGTTCCTCCTTTATTTATTTATTTACCTGCTTATGGCTAAAAAACACTTAGAAGTGTGTCTTTCAGTGTTTTCTTTTTTCCTGTGTACTCCTGACCTCCCCTTCTTTCATCATGCAAGCTTCTCCCCAGACAAACATCAGTCTGAGGCTAGTTGAAGCACATAAAAACAACCCAAAATATCACAACACAAACTAAAGAAATACTATTTTTGTGTATTTTTAAGGTTACCTGTGGTTTCACACTAGGAAAAAAAAAGTATTTCAATTGCTTACTATTTGGGTTGGTATTTGCTATAGTGAATGGCTGCCTCTGAAAGACTGTTTTCTGAAAAGTTCAGCCAGGAGTGGTTTAGACAATTCAGTCAATGAGGCTTGACAACACAGGTAATATTCTGATCCTGCATTATATTGACCCTTCTTCTTTGCACTCATCTCACATTCAGATGTTTTTGAAAAGGAATCCAAAATTATCATAGGGCATTGTTTTTATCACCTCCATGAAAATATGTATAACCTTGATTAAAGAATGAAAGTTTTGAAAAAAACCCAACAACATTTGAACACATTTGATGAAAACATTTGATGTTTGAACGTTTTTGGTTTTGTAGCTGCTGTCTACCAAAATGCTCCACTTCTTAGGCATTATTAAATTTCTCTGAGATCATTGATGACTAATATATGCAGAGTAAATATGTTCTGTCCTGATGCCAAAGGTACAAACTCATAGAGAAGGAGTTGACTTTGACTGTAAGCAACTGACATTTGTAAGAAACTGCAGCCTGTCTCTTGTACTCTCAGTAATATTCTTTCCCCTGTCCTTTTTGTACAAACCTGAAGTTATTTCAAGCAAGGTGAAGAGGGATGTATATTTTAATGTAAGGAAGAGAGGAACTGAGCAACAGGCATTAAGACTGGTATGAAAGAACTCAGAAAAGGTTTGGGATAAACTAGAGACTGACATTTAAACACTGGAAAAGGAGTCTTAGGAGGATAGGGCTGGCTTCGGTACAAACCAAGTAATGACCAGAAAAGGGAAGTAGCTGACTTTCACAAGAAGCCTCATCCTCCGTAGTGTGGCAAGGTGCTAGAATGACCATGTAACTATTTCCTACTTTTTTCACTTACTGCATATATCAGGTGTGTCTCTTTTTAAAGCAAAATGTGGATTTTATATTTTCTAATATCCAATAATATTCAGTCAGCACCTACAATTCTGAATGAAATGTAAATCTCAAATAAATCAAACTATGACAAACTGTCAAACTATAATACAAGCTTTTCTTTAAACGATGTAACAGTTGAATATCATGTGAGACACACTGCCTTATAATATGCTATCAGACTGTTTTTTTCAGGCACCTATAATCAGGTATTTAGGCACTACAACAATGAAACTGATGTAGGACTCCTTTTGAAGAGGAAACATTTCTGTTCCTAAATAATATGGCTTAGTATATCAAAATAATAATAACAACTATCATACAGGGGGAACAGTCTCTTGGGTGACTTTGACCAGCTTTGCTCTCTTTCTCTCCTGCTGCTTTCTTTGTTTTCCCTGCAGGAATGTTCATTTCATCTTCACTGACATTTTAAAGTCAGGTGGTGACTTTTAGTTTTCTACCCAGTCTGTGAGTTTATTCAGTGCCCTCAAGAATGCTCTTGCCTTCCTCATCGAAGAGTAGATGTCTCAGTCTCACCTGGAGGTCACAGACATGTTGGAGTTACTGCAGAAATAAACAGTGTGTTTGTAATATTTTTTCTTTCACAAACTAAACAGTTGAAAACAACACTGGCAATCTATTTGACTGTAAAAGGGATGGGCAAAACTTTCAAGCTTCTAGTGCAAATGACTTTTATTCCTTCTTGTTTCCCTATCATATTAAGAGAGAAAGATGTATTATCTTTCCTCTTTAAGAAGTTCAAGTCCTCACAGTCAGTGGATGGGAAACACTGTCATGATTTTTTGCAGCATTAGCTTTACAGTGAAAGTTTTAAGTTTTGGAAATTTAGATCTTTAAGTAAGGAAAATGACTCCTTTTTTAATGGGCTCAATAAATTACTGTTAAGATTTCTAATTTTTATAAATTCTATTTCCATCATATATTCTAAGATATTAAACAAAACCTGGACAGTGTCAATAAGGTAACCTTTCAGAAGACCTTCAGAAGACAGAAGACCTTCACAACCTTAATGATTGACTTTCTTCCTTAGTGTCAGTTAATTGGTATTCCAATTGGATTATTTCAGAAACCCTAAAGTGAAATCTGTTATTTCATGGAAAGCCATGCTGCTTCTAGTTTTGCTTCTAGACTAATGATATTTAAAATACAGTGCCTGACCTTGGAGATGCACAAATTAATTTATATTGGAAGAAATCTCTGGAGGTCATTCAGTCCATACTCCATCTTGAAGCAGAGCCAAATTTGTGCAGGTGTATTGGGGCCCTGTCAATTTGAGTTTTCTCAGGTGTTTCAGAACCTCCCTGTGAAACCTATTCCAGGGCTTGTGAATCTCACCAGGAAGTAGTTTTTACCAGAATCTTCTCAGAATATCGCTTGTTACAAAATACATCTTTTATTATTGACTTCTTCCTGTCACTGTGCACCTCCAAGAAGAGCCTAGTATTTTCTTCTATATACTTTCTTATTGGTTAGTTAGAGACAACAATAAGATCATTATCCACACTATCAAATTAATTAATAACTTTGTGGCATAGATACCAAACCTACACATTCAAGATAACATCTTTACATTTAAACAGTCTTTATTGAGGTGTTCCTAACTAGCAAAGTCTTTGCATCTTGATAGAAACCAGTTTACTTAATCTGATAATTTTAAATTACAATTTAGAATTCATACAGTCCTTTCAATGTCTTCTGTTGTTACGTGTTTAGGTTTTAGGATATAAACGAGGTGTAAACAGCCTTTAGCAGCTCCTAAAGTCTTAAAATAAATATGCTCTTCATGACTTGATAAAATGGAAAGTTGGATATAATTGTAAATGTCTGCCTTGTTAGTAATCTACTGTGTTGGCATAATGCACATTTTTCCATATGGCGAGGCAGGACTCTTCCAATCATTATAAGCTCTCATTCAAATGCTGCCTGCTGCAGGAAATTAGCACTGTTCACACTTGTTTAGGCTTAATAAAAATAATTTTCGCTAAAGCACAAAGATAAGGTCACCATCTGTCACATGAAAATGCCAATTTCAAATGAGCAGCAGTCAAAAGAGAGTCTTTAATTTTTAGACACTTTCAGAAACAACTTAATAGGAGAAATCTTGATTGATTCTGACACCTATCAGACCACAGGATAACATTAAGATATCAGTTTTTCAGATGACCAGCTATAATTGCAAATGTGTACTTTTTTCTTATAGTGTCATGGATATTTCATGGAATACATTTCTATGTTCATATTTTCAGCTTTGTTCACATATGGGAATATCTGACTATATACAGTATGCATTTGGAAACCCTTCCCTAGGGATGAAGTCAATAGATCAAATTCATATCTAAGTTCAGTGATTGAAAACTCATATTAGCTTTGATTTTTTGTCAGTTATTTTAAACGATCTGATCCATACAAGTATGTGATGAAATATTTTTATGAAAAGGTCTTATACAAGCTCACAGTCTCTGTCAAGAACTTTTAATTATAGCAAAATAAAGAACGTGTGTGTATATATATATATATATTCATGACAATTTTCTCCCAAAATACATTACAAGGAAACCTGCACCTTCCATGACTTACAAAGAACATTTACACTTATTGTGGCCCGGAAAGCCAGCAGTATCCTGGTCTGCATCAAAAGAATTGTTACCAGCAGGTCAAGGGAGGTGATTCTCCCCACCTACTCCACTCTCCTGTGTCCAGTTCTGGAGTCCACAACATAAAAAGGACATGGAGCTGTTGGAGGGAGTCCAGAGGAGGACCTCAAAGATGATCAGGGGCTGGAGCACCTCTGCTATGAAGACAGGTTGAGAGGTGGGATTGTTCAGCCTGGAGAAGAGAAGGCTCTAGGGAGATGTTAGAGCAGCCTTCTGGTATCCGAAGGGGGCTTACAGGAAAGCTGGAAAAGCTTATAGTGATAGGATAAGGGGGAAAGGGTTCAAACTAAAGGAAGGCAGATTTAGACTGGATATGAGGAGGAAATTATTTCCTAGGAGGGTGGTAAAACACTGGAACAAGTTACCCAGAAAGGTTGTGGCTGGTTCCTCCCTGAAAGTGTTTAAGGCCAGGTTGGATGGGGTTTGGAGCAACCTGGTCTAGTGGTACGTGTCCCTGCCCATGGCAGGGGGAGTTGGAACTAGATGATTGTTAAGGTCTCTTCCAACCCAAACCATTATTCTCTGATTCTATAATTATTTATTCAGAGTGCATGTGCTAAATAAAACACATAATTAATGACTGTAGAATTGAATGATTGAATATGGCCTTTTCATGACCAGAGTGTTCTTACTCTAATAAAGGAGATTAAAAAATGGAACAGCATCTGAGGAGTCGAAGAGCTCTCTTACTCACTTAACTTTGGGAACATCTGTTTTTCAAAATTATACTCAAAGTTCTGTAGCCTTTCAGAACAGGAAAACAAAATTTACATTTGATTTTATATTTAAATCTCCTTAGTTTGCGACCTGTCTGGTCATGCTAAGGTTGTTTGAGTGGAATGTACCATATAAGTATATTCAATCACTATTTCTACAGTCAATTGTTATATACTGATTGTTAAAAAAATGTATAGTTATCTTCTCCTGCTTGGGAAAATCAATTAATCCAGGAATTAAAGATAACAAGAAACCTAATTATTGACTGGTTTGTACTTTCTCAAAGCACAAAAATCACAAAGCCATAGACTGAGGACAGTCAGTCTGATGATTAACAACATGAGGATAGCAGAAGGAATATAAGTTACTTATAGTAATGGCAGAAACATACTGTAGATAGAAGAAAGTTGTGACAGATTCTTTCTACCCCAACTGTTACAAAATTCTATATTTGTGTTTGTTGATATCATGTATCCTAACATGAACTTAAATATAATGGTGATTTTCTATTTGGCCAGTAAGAACTTGACACCTCTTCTTAAATCGTTTCCTACAGTCACTGGTGTTTTTGGCTCTACTCAGAATTTCAATGCTGACCTCTAACCATTTCCAAAAAATTACACAGATAGGTTTATGAGCTGGATGTTTGCTTTGCTCTCATAGCAGTTTTCGGATCCAGTGTTTGTAAGCATAAGTTGCCCTTTATCTCAAATGTTAGTAGCTAATTTCTTTATTGATGGCTCTAATGTTGCAGCTGCTGCAAAGCCAACTTAATTTGCTTCAGACCTATATTCAGCAAAATATTCCAGATGACCTAAGGGTTTACTTCTAGGTGCTATTCTTTTAAAAATAAAAAGTTTACTGCTTTAGAATTGATCCTTACAAGTGAAAACAAATTAATAAAAATGTAACTGGCCAGGTTAAAATAGTGATCAGTCTCCAAGCAAGTGTGCTTCAGTCATTCTTTTTAGTCTGTTCATTACTAACTAAATAGCGTCTCTTGTCAGCTGTGGTCTTGACTCTTAGTGTTTCTTAACCTTATTACATTTTTTCCCTTGTCCTTCCTCTTTCTTTTCTGAGATGCTTTTATACATGTTGAGGTTCTGTTTTCATAATGTTCACTTCCTCTTTTAATTATACAGGGAATATAAATCCCAGCAGACACAATAAAGGGAAAAGCATGCATTCATTTCCCTCTGTCATATTTTTAAAGTCATTTCCAGATTACTTCATTTTTATGAGAGGACTTTTGAATTTGTGGCGTGACTTAAGTAAGAAAGAAGAACATTGATACATACTATTTTTTTCTTAGCTCTGACTCTGCACGCTCTACCTAGTGTATAGCTAGGTCAGATATGAAATTAATCATGTACGTATGGTCTGTTCCTGTGGCAATGTCAAGTTCCTGATGACAGGTTGTGTACAAAAAGTACAGATGATATATTTCATACTATATCAATATAATAAAATAGTGAAAATACAAGATCAGAAGACTTGCTCTAGGCAATTAAAAGTTAAGAACACTAATATGAATGTTTATATTGTTAACAATTCTCTCATTTCCCATCTAGAACAATTTTGTGACACTTAAGAAGCTGCTAGACTGACATTTCAGTTATCCATGGAAACTAGATACAGTGTTCTGCAGTGACAGCAGCAACTAATGGGAGCTACATTTTAAGAGTGTCTAGATGTCAGTCTAGCAAAATTTGTCAGCAGAATGGGCTAATAGTGAAGCCCAGCATTATACTCTAAGAAAACATGGTAAATCAAACTTTCTACCTGGCTTGTGTGTATGCTGTAGTCAGCAATAACCACTAGCTTGGGGGCACACGATGCAGCTGCTCACAGGGGCAACAAAACACCCTCCTACAATGCAATGAAAATCCTTCCTCAATTTAGCATGATTCCAGTAGCAGACCACAGATTCAATTTAGTCTCTGCTCCTATTCACATTTCTCCAACTGTGCCAAGGGTGGCCATAGCCATATCTGAATGACAGTGTTATGTGCTAGGAGATGAACTAGTATATTGTTTCATTTTCTTCAGCTGTGGCTGAAGTCATTCCAGTTTAGTTCTAGTTCAAGTTCAACAACACTTCAAAATAGCAACTACTTCTCTCCTTAATAAGGAAATAAATAAATAGAAATTACAGCTTGAACCAGTTTCCATTTGGGAAAGAAATGCGTTTTCTTCAGGTGCCTGGTTGTGCATTGAAGAGGGAACTGCAATGTATTTTTCACTCAAGAGTATGGGTAAACTTACTAAGGGTAAACCCTTTTCAGTCCCTCTTTCCTTATGCCACATGCATATCCTCTGAAATCAAATAGTATGGAGTTTCATCCTAAAAAAAAAAGGCATACAAACATTTGTACAGCACTACTTGTGCTTCTGCTATAAAAAAAAATTCTCTAAAAATGGAATGGTTCTATATTTAGTGCCTTTTATTTCTATAACAAATACATTAATTTTACAAATAAATATATTAACCGCTAATCCTACCCATCCAATTTAAGGTCTGAGAAGCTGTGTTTTTGCCTTGTGCTGTCATCAGTGAAAAAAAGTTTGAAAGTCAAATGTCAAATTAAGTTTTTAGTTGTATCCTCAGTGGCATTAATAACACTTACAGTTCTACTGTCTGCAATAGATGTGTGTAAGTGTAGCTGCTGAGTAGCATCTTGAATATTTTCCTTTTCAGGGCTGTGCGGGGCTAGCAGAAGTGTCCTTTTTTTTTGCCACTCAAATGAACGGAGATTTCTGAAAAACAAGAAAGGGACTGATTTAGAAAATAAGAAAGATTCAGTTTTTATACAATTAGTTTTCTAAAGTATAACTGTCCTCTAATTAGCAAAACAAGGAAACAAGGTAACATTGTAGCTTTTCCAACAAAAACTGTGTTTCTCAGTTTCTTAAAAGGGATACAGTAAAGAACAAGAGCTATAAAGGGGACAGTAATCTATTACAGAAAAAGTGTATATATGTAACTGGAGAATATGCAGTTATTGTGTTCATACTTACACGTTTCTGGTTACAGCTCAGCTTTGGCCCACAGTTTTCTGCCATACAGTCCACTAAAATTACTTTCTTCACAGTGATTTTCCTTTGAAAGTCCATTTAAAACAGGATTTCTGTTCATAGCTAAGACCCTTCTCCCTACACCTCACAGTTTTTAAACGTATTAAGAGACAGACTTCCCTGAAGCAAACACCTGTCCTATGGGTTCTTTGTCTCAGTACTTTCTTTCTTCTCCACTCTTGGAATTTAAAAATCATGTTAAAAATCATGCATCCTTCAAGCAAAAACCAAAGGAATATATTTTGCCTCTTGTGATGGGAGTATGTCTTCCATGAGATTCATTGTAAAACAGTGTAGGTTTTTATTTACTAGGAAAATATTCAATGATCTATTACTTTAATGTTAGTACAACTATTTATGGATCTCTTATTTGGACATGACTATATGAGACATGTTTATGAATTTCTGACAGGGATTTAGAAAGCAGTAATATTTTTAAGACATCAAGTCTGAGCCACTTTTGGACAATATTTTTACTATCAGAGATCTGCTTTCATAGCCACTAGGCGTAAATGAAACATATATCTATTTCTTCTTTCTTATAACTTTGAACTTCTTAACATCCTCAACTGACAGAAAGATGTACTACTGTCTGCTTGTCTTTAAAATCCACATATTTACCTATTCCTGTCAAAATCATATGACATTCAAACGTGCGCATATGCAGTTGCAATATTTTTATCTTTACAATTGTGTGTGAAATAACATAGCAGAAAATGTTAGTATAAATTCAATATTATAAAGAAATATTATGAAGTACTGAAGGCAATTTTTAGTCTGTATAATTCTTCTAAACAGGTCTGAGTCACACTAATGATCAACTCTTCAATACCACTGTGCCTGGAAACAGAACAGAGTTCAAACTTGAATGCTGCAAGTTACAAATCAAACATGAGTTATGTATTCAGTGCTAAAGAGATGATAAAGAAAATAGTCATAAATGTAAATATATTACTCTGAAAGATTGTCTGTATTTTTTTTAAAAGTGATCTATGATTTAGAAAGGCACAGAATTCCTCTGAAACTGATTAAAATTGAAGGTTAAAAATGCACCTTCTTCAAATATGGCCCTACACTCTGTGACCTCAATTTCTGACCTTGATGTACAGTAGTTCAAAGAGAAATAAATATTAATATTAAGAAGTATTTCACTATTAAGTGGAATGATTTTCTGAAATTTAAAAGATATATGTTTACAAGGAATTGAAATTCACACAACATATGAATATAGCAAATAATCGGATGTCAAATAAGTTTGTTCCATGAAAGGGAACTTAATTTTACGTAAGTCAAGGNTTTAGTGTCATCAGCAAACTTATTATAGTCATTTAAATTATGACTATACTTTCTAATTCTTCTTCTCTGGTAGCTAAGTGAAGATTTTAAGGAGTCTTATTTACACTAAATATTCTTTATGTTGTTTCTGCTCTGCAAAGGGACCTTAAAACACATAAAACTGCACTATTCTCCGATTTGGTATTTTCTCCATATTTCTGGATTGATTGAACAAATGAAAAAAAGTCCTAAAAGTATAAGAATATGACAGAGTGTCCAGTGAAGCCCAACCACAGCCATAGTTCACAAAAAACCCGCCCATCTTTGATCTAAAAATAAATCACTTTCAATTATTCTTGATATGTAGTGGAGGTCCATTTCTGTTGTCTTGCTAGTTTCACATCAGGGAAATCACTAGCTTTGGCTTTTAGCCTCTGTTTTAGTAGGGCAGTTTTATATCTTTGCTCTCTGCTAACACTTCCTCTCATTTCTTTCAGTTTACTGCAGCAACTGAGATGAAGAGGAATAGCCACAATATCAGTTTTAACAGTATATATTGAGTTCTAAAATATCATACTGTCTGTGACAGAAAAATTATTCAGTGCACAATTTCAAAGTGAGAGCTCTATAGATTGTTTGTATTTTAATTAAATGTAACCTAAATTCAGAATCAGTCTCTAAAGCCTGTGAATGGTGTTCTGAATTTCCATTACTTTAATACATGATAGTCAATTAGTTGTAGATTTCAGAATATAGGTCTGTAGGGGTACTTTTAAGGAGGAAGATTAAAGACTTTCTTCCAAAGTGCCAGTCTGTGCCATCCTATTGATCTCTGGATTGCACAGAAGAGTAACTGTGTTGGAATTCATTCACTTGGCTTCATATTTATTATAGTCTGTGATATGCTAATAAAACATTTTTATTTTTTTTTCACTTTTGGTAGCTGATACAGAAAAAAGCTGATTTCACAATGTTAATGTATTAGTCTGACAGATGTAACAGAGAAAGAGCAAAAGAACTGTATGTTTTTGTTATTCTAGAGGATTGTGATGACTCTTAGTGCCAAACCAGACTTTCCTGATGCTTGACCAAAGCAGAGGGATGAGGATTCCAAGAACAGAGAAATCTTGTTCTGAATTTTAAAACAATTTTTATAGCTTACATATGTCTAAAATGAAAATAAAGAAAGACAACCTTTGGGGAAAAATAGTAATAAAGTAGAATTCTTTCAATTCTCAAAGGATAACAGATGGATTCAGGTTATTCCTTTTTAGGATAAATCTAGAAACTGGTGTCAGAAGTTAATTCGTTCTTTAATTAATGTTTGATGGTGGAAATTTTTGTCTCTGTGGAACGAAAAAAAAGGTTGTGGAGTGAGTTTAGAACAATATAATTTCACCTCCTTCCAGCACATAGTTTGTTTCTGAGAAAGTCTGTGACAGCATTCTAATTAGAAAAGGTATACTTTTCTATAGTCTTCCAAGAGCTCTAAGTCAACTGGGTCAAGAAATTTCAAATTCAAAGTAGCTTCACCTTTCTCACACTATTCTGATTGTTAATACCCCTAATGACCTTCACATGATATCAACTGGCACAGAACCATTAAAATCAGCTAAAGTTAGCCCATCTGCTAAGATTTAAATCAGCCATGTTTATACAGCCTGGGCTGTGAATATTTCTCTTTTTTTTTTTCTTTTAATATGTAAGGCAAAAGGATGTGCCTTCTCTGTTGCTTTGTCAATTTTATTTTTTTCCTGCAAGTTCTTTAAGATCACAGCTCCATCTCTCAGTAGAATTTGACAATGGTTTTTCAAGAATAGAAGGTGAGCAGTTTTTTCTGGAGATCGGAGTTAGGTTTTGCTGAAGTTTCAAACTTCAATCTTTTGATGAAAGCGTCAGTCTATAATAATTGGTATGAAGCAGTTTGCTCAGAGTAGGGAACTGAATAGTCAGTCAAATGAGAAAATGGAATGTGTTATAAATCTAGCTGTCTCTCATTCTAGAAAAAGTGTAATAGGCTACTTTGAGTGTTAAATTAATAAGTAGATTGTGCTTGCTGATTTTGGAATCAGTAAAGGATTTTGAAACAAAAGTAATTTTAGAACAGCAGTGTCAATTTTAAAGGTCAAGCACATAGAAATGAATATATGGCTTTAATTTAGCTAAGAAAAGGACCTTATTGTAGATACTCTCCAGGTACTAAAATATGATCCATTTTACTTTCAAAGCTTTATATATTTTAAATACTGTTATATTTGTTGATTGGAATATACAGCACTTTTTGACTGTTTCAGTTATCAATAGTTTTTTAGGAATGTCTTACAGACCCCCTGATTTATGATACTACAGTGGTACATTTGGGTCATAGAAACATTGAATGGTTTGGAAGACACATTTAAGTCGTCTAGTCCAACACCCCTGCCATGGGCAGGAACATCCTTAATTAGATCAGGTTCCTCAAAGCCCCATTCAAACTGGCCTTGAACACTTTCAGGGAGGGGGCATCCACAATCACTCGGGGCAACCTCTTCCACTGTCTCACGAACCTCATAGTAAAGAATGTCTTCCTTATATCCAGTCTAAACCTACCCTATTTCAGTTTGAAACCACTTCCCCTTGTCCTGTCCCTATAGGCCTTAATAAAAAGTCTCTCTCTGTCTTACATAAAGCCCTCTGTATATATTGAAAGGCTGCACTAAGGTCTTCCCAAAGCCTTTTCCAGGCTGAACAATCTCAACTGTCTCAGTCTTTCTTCATAGGAAAGGTGATCCAGCTCTCGGACCATTTTAATGGTCCTCCTCTGGATCCACTCTAACAAGTCCATGTCTTTCTTGTACTGGGGACTCTAGAGTCCCTTTGAGAACAGAATACAGGGGGAGAATCACATCCCTCAACCTGCTGGTCACAATGCTTTTGATGCAGCCCAGGATATGGTTGGCTTTCTGAGCTGCAAGCACATGTTACTGGCTCCTGTCCAATTTTTCATCCACTAGTCTCACTGAGTCATCTCCACAGAGCTGCTCTCAACCCGTTCATCCCCCGGCATGTACTGAAACTGGTAATTGCCCTGACCCAGGTGCAGTATCCTGAATTTGGCTTTGTTGAACTTCATGAGATTCACACAGGTTCACTCTTCAGGCCTGTCAAGGTCCCTCTGGCTGGCATCCTTTCCCTATAGTGAATTAACTGCACCACTCAGCTTGGTGTCATCTGCAAACTTGCTGAGGTTGCACCCAATCTCACTGTCTGCCTTTGATGAAAATATTAAACAGTATTGGTCCCAGTACAGACCTTTGAGGGATGCCACTCATCACTGTTTTCCACTTGGACACTGAACCTTTGACTATAACTTTGGACATGATCATCCATCCAGATGGTCCTTATCCATTTAGGAGTCCATCCGTCAAATCCTTATGTCTCCAATTTAGCAGTAAGAATGTTGTGGGGGACCACATCAAAGATCTTACAGAAGTCTAGGTAGATGATATCCATAGCTCTTCCCTTCTCCACTGATGCAGTTACTCCATTTCCATTAGATTAGTCAGATAATGATTATTCTTTCAAGCCATACAGCTAACTTCAATACTATCCTTCCAACAAGAGTTTATTTCATAGCTAACAGTGAAGAAATGGGATTCTTAAGAGTAGTGATTTGTGTACGAATGTTTATAAATGAACATACAAAAGAGATCAAAATGTATACAGCATCCTTCTTTTATGCATGCATAAGTACATAGAGCATTGACCTTAAAACCACTTAACCGTATTTGGTTTTACTGTTACTGATATAACTCCAATTTATCCTAGTCTGGCTTGGTAAATGTAGGAAGAATGCAAACCAGTATTGTAGTAAAACTGTAAAAGGTCTGAGAAAAATATTTATTGTCCAGAAAATAGAGACTGCAGCTATTTAAGAAAGAGACTAGTAACTCAAGCAATCAGTTCAGCATGCAGCCTTCAATGAAGAGATGAACAGGCATCAGAAGAGGTTTTTTATAAAAAATACAGAAATATAAGGAAAAGAAAAAATCCTGAGTGCTTTCTTATTGTAACTTATTTGCCCTGTACCCGGTGACTGTTTTACAGAAGACATACTGTAACCATTGTTTCTCTTGCTGCTGTCACTTGTTTTCTTTATTTTCCCACTATGTCAAACAACTGTACAAATACATGGAAATAGCTCAGTGTTGTGTCTGCTTTGTAGCATACTTTTGAAGTGGGAAGAGTTTGGCCTAGTGGGCAGTTGGCATTCTGTATTTTAAGTGAAGGTAATCACTTAATACTTATTACAACTAGATCATATGATACTATCCTTTCTGGTAGCTTAGTATGAAGTTGTTGACTGACTTCTGTCTCCTGTTCTCAGCTTTGCAAATCAGTCCTGACCGTTGTGCTACTCCTGGCCTTTGTCATTGCTTTGAGTGAGCCAATGCAGCTTGCCAAGTTTTAGGGGTTTTATCTGGTTGGTTTTCTGCTAATTAGTGAATTAAAAGGACTCATGGAAGAATCTTGAACTGGAAGAATCATGGAAGAATCTTGACTCATGGAAGAAACTNAGAATCAAACAAGTGCCAGAAACAGCACATTGGAAGCAACGGGATGAAAAGACTGAGTTAGGCATACAGGGAGGAGCAGAACTGCAGCTGCCTTCAACAGCAGCCAATTATTAGCTCTTACCTCACTTGCTGCATTTGTGCTCTTAATCTCCCAAACATTTACAGCATGCTTAGGTGCCAATGGATTCAGACTGCAGTCCAATGGATAAGCAGCTGTAGTAGTATTCAAGTACCTAAAGAAGATGCATCACTGAGAGAGTTACTAAAAGAAAAATTAGTTGAGTTTTCCTTCTGCTTATTTTTTCCTGAGACTTCTTTTTTCTTTGGTCAGCCTCTGTCTTTAAGAAGTACTGCTTAATGTATTGTTCTCTCACCATATATAATGCTGGCAGTCTATGACATAATTTAGATTATAGTCTGGATTCCAGTATTTAGAGAGGAATACTTTAGGTTGTGATTACCTAAGAAAAGGATCTTACCATAGGTACAAAATTTCCACGGGATCATGTTAGAATCACAGGATGGTTTGGGTTGGAAGATAACTTAAAAATCACCTAGTTCCACCCTCCCTGCCATAGACAGGGACACCTTCCACTAGACCAGGTTTCTCAAAGCCCCAACCTGGCATGGAACACCTCCACAGAGGGGGCATCTACAACTTCTCTGGGCAACCTGTTTCAGTGTCTCACCTTAAAGTTGCTGAACTTTGATGAAAAATATATTTCTCTTATACTTGTTTCATTTGTAGAATGATCTCAATGTGTTCACTATCTATGTGACTCTTCAATGTTATACACTTTTTTACTTTGCTATATTACTGTTTTTACTGTAAAAATATCTTCTACTACATGAACAGCACCGAATTTTCAGATTTTGGAAACACGCATTTTTACCATTCACTAGGTTTTTTATTGGTGTACTGAAAAATATTCAAAGCAAAAATTGTGGCTCTAAAAGTCACAAAGTCATTACAGCAAGGAATAGTCAATATACAACCTATTTGGAGAACAGCTCAATCTAACAACTAGGATTACCTGGAATAATAAAAGACAGATGTGAAAGAATGAATGGTATAGTGGGACATAGAGTATTAGAAGCTATAGGGCAAATACTGTCTTCCAGAGCTTTTCAGAGTTGCCCAAGAAAACCTGTTCATACTTGGAGAAATAGTTTCTAATGTATTCTGCTGGACACAATAAAATCCTTTACTATGAAAATATTTCACAAAACGTGTGGTTTTGGTACTTGGAGGTCAGTAACTAGTGGAGTCCCTCAGGGGTCGGTACTGGGACCAGTGTTGTTCAATATCTTCATCAACGACCTGGATGAGGGTACAGAATGTATCGTTAGCAAGTTTGCTGATGACACTAAGCTGGGAGGAGTGGCTGACACACCAGAAGGTTGTGCTGCCATTCA
>VZRW01010852.1:51974-73718 GCA_013398125.1 Aegotheles bennettii | reverse complement strand
CCGAGGTCCTGCCGGCCCCGGGGGGCTGCCCTGGGCCGCAGTAGTCGGCGTAGGGGTGGCGGTGCCCCTGGCTGGGGAGCTGCTGGCCCGGGTGGGCGCTCTCTCCCCGTGCACCCGCAGCCGGGCCCTCCAGCCCTGTGCGCCCAGGCGGGTGCTGGCTGTGCCCACCGGCGCAGTCCCGCGGCGCCCCGGGGACACTTTGGTCACCTCGGCAGCACGGAGCAGCTGTGGGGTACAGCAGGAGCCGCCGTCTGCTCCCCACAGGTCGCTGGGATTTTGGTCTCCTGAGCCTGTCTGTGCAGCCAGGGGTAACCTGGGGTGGTCGCTCACCAGGCAGGCTTGTGGCATCTGGCGTTGCCTGGACAGCTTGTTGCAGGGGAGCACCTGGCCCTATAGAAACAGTGTGGGCACTCGGGACCTGGAGTGGTCTGTACTGAGAGCCTGGAGTGGTGGCATTGGTGAAGGGTGGCACAGGTGGTTGCACCTCGAGAGCAGAAGATCCAGGCTGCAATGCTGTGCCTTCCCCAGCTGGTCCTCTGAGAGCATCTGCTTTGCTTGCACCAGCCTGGGATAAGAAACTACTGAGAGTTCCCTCCCAGCCTGATACTGTCACCTTGTACCTTACACATAGATAAACTGGAGGTTCTTCCTCCAGTGGCTTCACCAGGGGATGGAGGCTTGGATCACTCCCAACACCTTCTGAGAGGCTGCTGCTGCTCCTGTGTGACCCTTCTGCTGACCCGAGTGGTGCCTCAGCTGATCCCGTCCTTGACACAATCTGGCTTCTGAGTTCAAACATCCCTCCTGCAGTTCCTGGAATTTGAAGTGCTGCCCCCACCTCTGTCCTTCCATGTCTCATTCTCCTTGCTGTAGTACCTGGGAAGCCTCTAGCTGTGTCATAAGCATTGCCAGTAACATTTGTTCTGAAGTTTGTTGTGTTTCTGTTACTTTCAGTTCTTTCTGAAAAGGCGCTTTCTCCCTTTGCCTCTGCCATTCTTTCCTTCACTTCCATTGCAATTCTGTCTTTTCCTCTGTGAAAGGCCTGAAAGAGTTTGTAGGTACAGAATTTGCAGTTTTGCAGATGCTTTGCCAAATACAGCCGCTGTACCGTGCTACAAGACGTCACCATCATCCCCCTCATCTTGACTCACTCCTCTGGCTGCAAGTCGTGCTGGGCATGGTGTCTAAATGTGTCCCGCTTGTTTGCAAGGTCCTCCACAGCGCCGATAATGACCACATCTCTGAGCTGGCTTCTGCTGTTCTGTTCTTGAAATCCTCTGCTCTGCCAAGGCCAAAGGTTTCAGTTCTCTCTCCAGCTGCTCCGCTTAGCATTATCAGTGACATTAAAAACTAGTACAAATGGTTTTAGAGAAATGTTAACTTGGCAATGGGACAGGAGGAGAGGAAAGCAGTGACAGAGGCTTGCAGAGCACCGGCTTTGCTAGCTGTCATGGGAAGTGTGGCTGTGAGACATCTTAGGGTTCTGTGTGCAGTTGAGGTGTCTCTGCAGTGGGTGAATCTTCAGACGGACTTGTGACAGTGGTGATGTGAGCCTGGGTGGGACAGCCTGGCTTGTGCTTACCTTGGCACATCCTTACCTTAACTGATAATTTCCCCTCGACCTCCAGCAAAAGTATTTTTCTAATCATGTTCTAAGGATTGCTCAACCCCACTTCTGAGTGACGCAGCTTTTACTCTGTCTTATTTTTAGAACCTTTCTGTCAGGAAATAAAATCTATTTCTTCCTTTTCAGGAGCACCTAGGTGCTCTGAAAGGAAGAGGTCCACGCGATACCAGGTATCAATAGAGTCCCTGCCAGGGATTTAGCTTCTTTGGAGATAACAAGCAACGCAGAACAGGAGCGGAGATGGGCGAAGAGCAGCGCTTCCAAGTCAGACTTGAGCAAGCATTGTAATGGTTGTCTGTCCAAAAACTATCTTGAAAAATATTGTTCGGGATGCAAAATCAAGTGCTCCAGTGTTGAAGAATGTCCTTGTAGCCCCAGTTCAACCTGTTTTGAATATGTACTCGAGGCATAATGACTAATTTTGTGATTGTATACTACCTACCCCCAGGAGCCCAGCCACAGGTACCACACAGCAGAAGTGGTGCTGCTCTTGGGGTTTTGTCTGTTCCTTATTCTAAGATGTATTGTTTTCACCTGTGGAAAAAAGGGCAAGAGAGACAACTGTGTGTGTCGAGGTGGGAGAAGACAGAACTCAGTGTTGGAGTCTATAAGGTGTGTGCATCCACTTCGTACAGAATTTGGGAAGCTCTTGAGTTGGTGTTCTGACCTTTGTGTGCTTGGGTCCCCAGTGCCAGAGATTAAATATCCATCACAGTCTCCTTGCTCGCATGTTGTGGCAAGATGTTCAGCTTTGCATTAAAAATTGATGTTGTGCTCTAGTTTCCAGATGACTTTCCTTTGCTCACGATCTGGCCCAGCGTGAGCTCCTCTTCCTTCCTCCCCAAGCTACGCTTACGTGGTGCAAATGCCACCAGCCTGCCCTCAGCTGTGTCCTGCGACAGAGCAGGTGAGAAGACTGTAACAGCCAGGGCCCAGCTGGAGGGAGGAAGTAGTAGTTTGAATGACTTGTGTGGTACATGGCAGAGCTCCTGGGGCAAATACTCAAAGTGTTGCCCATGTGTGGTGGGAAACCAGGGATTGCTCAAGCAGCCCTTGTTCTTGGTGGTCCTGGTTTTGGAGGGCTTGATGATCCAACCTAAATGTATTAATTTTAATGATTTTTTTCTATGTCAGGTCACAGACAATGGAAAAGAAGCTGTTTCTTTCTAAAGTGAGGAGATACCTCTTCCTCCTGGGAGCCATATGAGGTTAGGAGATGGAGCGCAAGAGAGGAGATCTCCTGTTTCTCACTGTGTGAAGCTCAGCGGTGGGATTCTTTGGGACCTGCTGAGACAAGCAGCATGTCCTAACAAGTGGCTGCAGCAGTTAGCATTTCCCTGGTGGGAGAAAGCTCCTCTGCTCCGCACCATTAGTTGGGTTTTTGCCCTGCTTGCTGGCTTGTCTGTTCTGCTGGGATTCGTAGGGTCAGCTCTGCAGTTTGCCGGAGCTGCAGTCCCTGCATTGGCACTATCTCCAGCCAGGGCCCAGGCAGCCTGGCTCAACAGGGTATTGTTTATCCCACCCAGGAATGTGCAGGCGAGCAAGGACCTCCGGGAGCCTACAGACCAACATGTTCTGCTCCGAGCAGGGGGAGTGACTGTGGGTGGCAGCAGCTCTGAAGGCTAATGTGAGCAGTCAGGGCGTGCTGGTGTGCAGGCAATGCCCTACCCTTGGAGCATGGATGAGGACTGTGCAGGCTGTGCAGATGCAGTGGAGTAAGGAGGAGGGAAGAAGGGCTGTCCAGGTTTGGAGACCACGGGAAGGAACAGAGGAAAAGAGCAAGAAAGGTGCCTCGGCGTGTAGTTAGTAAGCTTGGCACAATCATGTGAGAAGCCAGGCAGCACTCCTGGTTTCCTCCCACTGCATGTTAAGTACTGATCCTGCAGTGTAGAGCGCAGTGAAAGCTGCAGCAAATCTCTCATCAAAGCCAGACACAGTGGCTGGAGAATGCACTGAACGGGGCCAAGTGGCATCTCCATCTCTGGGGGTGGATTGTGTTTGCAGTGAACAGGCATTAAGCCACAATGAGTGGAAGGAGGTATGAAAAGGCATAGGTGAAATGCATGGCATTTTTCAGTTTTTTAAAAAAGGTAACGCAGTGTTTGTTTAATATTTTTAATATTAATTTATTTTTTCATTCTGCAAGAAACTTGGCTTTTGTACATTTCTGGAAATCTGACTTCTTCCTGGTCTACTGCTCAGGCAGGTTCTAAGATTTTAAAGAGACTGAGATACCTGCTTGTGCCTGTGGAAGCCCGCACTGCAGTTTTTGGTCATACATTACATTCTCAGTTACTGCTGTAGTACTGACCATGGCCAGTTTTAACAGTGCCGCCTCTTGAGTGAGATACTAAATAGTTTTTAGAGGGAAACAAGTGGTGATACCACCTGTGTAGTTTGGTTTTCTTGCTGCTAAATTTGTGGCATCTATCCACCATGGCTTTTTATCTCATGACCTGATCAGTGCTTTCGGTGTACCACCAGATTAGCCATCTGCAAACCCTTTGGGTCTCTCCTTTTACTGCACTATTAATGCGTTCTGTAATCAGCCTAAAATGGTCTCTTCATGTTGCTGCCTTGGCTCTTTAAGTGCTTGAAATCCTTGCTTCAGTGTCTTTCAGCAAAAACAGGGAAGGTGGAACTCCTGTTTCTAAGGTACAGAAATCCATCAGTGACTCGTTTGCTCACGCTTATGTTCAAAAAGATGTAAAAATGGCATTTATATCACCACCTTCAGTAGGTCTGCTTTCATCTAAGTGATGGGACGTTGAGCACATATCTGACAATAGTTTGGTGCTGGTGAGTCCATTTTTTGGGACTTCTTACCCTGCCCGATTTCAGCTATGAGAGGAGAGATACAGTAAGTTGTTTGAGTCAATGTGTATATTCATTCTCTTGGCTGCTGTGGCTTGATCCAGTCTATGCTGAAGGTCTCAAAACAATATTATACCACAGTTAATAGCCGTAATTTCATTCTGGTCCCTCCTTTCATCAGCCCACGCTGGAACAGACACACTGCAGAGCTAATGGCAAAATGGAATAGGCAGTCTTCCATGGAGGTGATGTTAATGTGTGCTGAGCATGCATGCAGGCAGGCCGTGGGGAGTGATTAATGCCCTGGGAATCCACTCTCTGCCTTGCTGCACAATGCTGTTGTGTCAGGCCCGGAGCTTGGCACTGGAAGGGCTGCAGTTGGGTGCCAGGAACACGTTACCTAGTTTGTGCAGGATCAGGCAGCGAGACAGAGACGGCGTGTTCTCAGTGGGGTGAGTTCGCTGCTGCGCTGCAGCTCCATACTTGCACAGTGAGGCTCTCTTTGCATGCCAGTCTGCTGCTAGGTGGGGACAGGAGTCCTGCAGTTTGCAGCCCTGACCTCTCCAGCATGAAGTCCCAGTGTTTGCTCAGTTGAGGAGCCCTCCCCCTCTGGCAGGCAGGGATCACCCATCCTCGAGGTGAGAGGGGATGGAGCTTGGCCAGCTGTCAGAGCCCTGAGTCACTGGGGATCACAGGCGGCCCGGCTCTCCCTGCAATCTGCTCTTCCTGCTGGAGCCTCTGGGCAAGCTGTTATTGGATGTTTGTTTTCACCAGATCTAGGGTGGATCTGGGAGAAGCTCTGGTCCACCATTAAGCCTGAGGAGTTGGACTCAGTAAGTTTCCAGTCTGGAAGATGTTGGGAGGCTTCCTTCTCTAGGTGGGGGTTTGGAGAAAGTGCTGGCAGGCAGCACTCCATGAGTAAGGCAAGGCCAAGATCCTGGAAAATGTCATTTTTGTGTTCAAGTCATGGAGCAAGCAAACCCCACAAGACTGATTCACTGCTTTTGAATATAAGGGCACGCTCTCTAGACTCACAGTGATCCTGCTCTTCTTGGTGCTGCTGAGGGAACATGAGCTTGTTTGGATTCTTTCTTGGCAGTTTCAGAAGTTACTTCATGCTTTCTTACCTCATGGGCTGGCTCTCAGGGAATGCTTTTTCACATGAATATGTTAGTGCCCGTGTTTTGTTATAACTGCAATTAATATATACATGGCAGAGCAATTGCAATCCTGTTCTGTCTCGTCAGAAAATCCTGTTCTGTCTCGTCAGAAAATCCTGTTCATTTTAATGAATGAGTCCCCAGAACTGCAGGTGAGCTAAGGAAGTGGCACTGGTGTTTTCATGGGCAGGATCTGAGCCTCGGGCAGTGGGAGAGCTGTATCCTCAGTGCCAGTGACTGCTGTGAAGCCCAGGTTTGGGTCTGCAGTGCACGTTCTGCCATCCTTGCACTCCTCAGCCCACTCTTACATTACGCCTTTGACAGAAGAAATGCAAGAAATCTCACTGTACCATCACGTGCAGTATTTTTTCCCCCTTTGTCTGCGTATGTCTGCATATTCAGAGTGTGGCAAGGAGTTCTAGGACCCTGAGCTCAGTGGTGCCCTGTGTGATGGGAGTCGGTAGCCTGTCTGCGGAGTGGAGGGCAACCCCGGGTGCCTGCAAGGGGCTGCTGCTGCTGCGCCTGCCGCTGCTGCTCTCCTGTTCCCATCAGGGCATGCAGCAGCGTGTCCCGGCCACCCCACCTTGAACAGCTCGAGGCTTCTCGTATTTCCAAGCTAATTGATGGCTCTTCCATCTTTTTCCCTGCTCCACATGGTCATGTTTTTAATACTGTTACTCCTTCTGCCTCAGTAGGTTCCTGCTACTCTGAACTGCAGCTCTTTGTGCTCCTGATTCACTCCAGTCCATTCATCTCTTTTTGGTGGCAAAGTGCTGTCGGCTGCTGGATATTGGGCTCTTTGTTTGTACAGCCAGCGCAACGCTGGTGACAAAGGGACAGCCTGTGCCCCAAGGAGCCCACGTGCTACGGGGAAGGCAGTGGAGGGCCATAGGAGTGACGGATGGGACGGCAGAGGTGAGGGTGGCCGGGGGCTGGGGCACAGCATGCAGGCTGCAGCGGGGTATGGCTGGGGGTGGGGAGGGACGTGCTGAGGAAGCTGTTCCTGCCGAGTACAAACCCGCTTTGTTCCCAGGAGGTGAGTCGGACTGGATAAACAGAGCAGTCCCGTCAGCAGAAAGCCTTTCCCTGGCTGGATCCCCTGCTGGCACTCTCGCTGGAAGTTGGCTGCACCTCATCAGCAGGGATGTTTTTCTCCTCCCCGTGTTAGCGTCCCCTCTTCCTGACTTCCAGGGGCTCAGGTGGGCAGTGCGCGGCTCCGTGGAGAAGTGGGGGCCCTGGGGGCCCCGTGTGTTTGCTGTGGGGGGCAGTGTGTGTCGCCAGCATGCTCTTTCTGCTCTTAGCTGGGCGGGCCTGTTTGAGGAGCCATGCTCGGTACAGGCCGGGTGTTGCCAGCTGGGCGAGGCTTGAAGGGTGACTGTTCACCACGCACGTAGAGGAGGGTGGGAGGTTTGGTCCTGTTACAGGGAAGTTGTGTCCAACTGGATGGTGCAGGGACTGTCCTTGTGATGTGGGAGGAAAGCAGCCCGTGTCACGGAGGGCTGATGGGGAGAATGCTGGTGTCCTGGCGTCGCGAGGGGCGAGGCTCTGAAAACACCCGAGAGGGGTCGGCAGTGCCGTGCCCTGCCTGTAACCGCAGTGGGTCGGGAGGGTGAAGGGAAGCACTCTCCAGTCTGAGGGGCAGATGTTGAGGGATAGTCTTAGGGTTCCTGGTTACCTTGAGTGGATGCACCTTTCAGTTCCTCTCCTGAGGGATCTGGGAAGAGGGGAAGGAGCAGCTGAAGCTGCAGGACTGCTGCTGCCTTGGTGTGGTGTATTGCCTTATGGCAAAGCCACTTGGTACAAAGCACAGAGGATACAGAAAAGTGTCCTGACTCAGCAGCCACTTCTAGAGGAAGGGGAAATCCAGGACGTAGCCCTTGATGAGGATGTCTTTTCCTGTCTTCAGGTCCCCTGCTAACGGGAACAGGGACAGGGTCTGCATCCTCATCTCAGCTTGGCTTCTACTAAGAGCCGTGGTGAGGCCTCCTAGGGGATGGCTGAGCCTGGTGCCTAGAAGGCAGAAAGTGCATTTGCAGCCATGTCTGAGGATGCCTAGGCTGGATCAGCCCAGGCAGAGGCAGGAAGAGTTTGCTGGTGGCAAAGAGGATGGTGGGGTCCACTTGCCTGAGTGGACTTTGTGCCTCTTTTGCTGGGGAGGAGTGTGATGCTGCTCCAGCATGTGGTTCCTGTGGCCCTGGCCGTGGGGAAGGGGGATGCCTGTGCCCATCTTGCTGGAACATGCACAGTGACACTGCATGAGTGGTGCTATCTGCCCACGTGGCTATGGCAGGCCCAGTGCCCTCCCCTGCATGTCAGGGAAGCGCTGAGTTTCCTCCCCTCCTCTTGCTTCCTTCCTGATGGGAATTCACTTCCAGTTTTCTTGCTGCTTCTCCCCCCTGTTGCAGCACAAATACGTGTCCCCACAGAGACATCCAGAGAGGCTGGACAAGGCAGGCTGGACCATGGGGGCTGCATTGCTGGAGTCCTCTGGCTCCTGCAGCAACAAGGTCTGAAGTTGAGAGTCTTAAAGACAGGACCCCCTCACACTGTTCCTGCCTCTTGGGCTCAGGGAGGTTTATTCTTTCTGAGGGTATATGGATAATTTCACATGTTTCTGGCTGCTGATAGACTTCCCGCTGTGTCTCAGCCTTAGGTACTGATCTGCCTTCAGACCCCACACAATGGAGGCTGGCTCTGTGGTCCGAGCAGTCTTTGATTTCTGTCCCAGTGTCTCTGAGGAGCTGCCTCTCTTCGTGGGAGATGTCATCGAGGTACTGGCCGTGGTGGACGAGTTCTGGCTCCTTGGCAAGAAGGAAGGTGTCACAGGTAAGAGATGGAAATGCCTGCACCTGGGTCCATAGATGTGCCAGCTAAACACCCACCCCATGAGCACACCTTCCCTTGGCATTGCTGCGCCGGACTAGATTTGTTTTATTAAATCTTTCACAGGACTTTGCTTGGGACTGAATGCATGGGTTCCCCACCACTGGTCTACTGCCAGCTTTGTATCAACTATTCAGAAAGCTCATTTGTTGTTTTTTGAGAGAGATTAGTGGAGAGTCAGTTCTCAAGGGGATGGGAGCTTCAGAATACTAGTTGCTCCGTCCTCTGTGGTGGGACAGCCCATTTCCTGGTTAGTTTATGTGCTGACCTGCTATGGCAGTGGAAGGGGAGAGAGGAAACAGATACACTGAGAGTGGAAATGCATCCACATCCAAGTGACCTCGTCAGGTCAAGTCAGTGGGAGACGCAGCGACAGAATTCATGTGTGTCCCCAGGCCCTCTGACTCAGCGCAGCTTCCTCCTTTCCGCTTTGGAACATTTTTCTCCACAAGCTGCCATCGATGTCTGGGTTCCTGATGTAGTGTGCAAGTCTGTTACACTTTTGGAGGGGTGTGAGAAACTTCTGAAGCAGCAGAATGCTCTTAGGGAAACACTTAAGAGTCTCTCCCTTTTCAAGCAGCTCTTTCTCATCTTAAGGCTGATGTTGAGAGGATGCGTGGGCTCTCAAGAGGATGAAAATCAGGCCACTTCAAAGCATAAGCCTGACACTGTCCTCAGCATGAGGGTGGGACTGGAGTTTCATCCCTGGCCTTGGAGATGAGGCTGCTATTGCAGCAGTGGTCTGGGCTCTGCTAACAGCTGCAAGCTGTCTCCTTGCTAAAATGAAGATGGACAGTAGCAAAGGTGGAGAGGAGGACTTCTGTGCTCCACATAGCTGGTAAATGACACTGAATGAGCGTGTGCCTGATCCTGTTAGTGCTGAATCACTGGGCACAAGTTACTTCTGCAGATCACCAGTATCTACTTCACCACAAATATGTCTCCCAGCATAACTGATGTGCTTGTTCTCAAGAAGATGAAGCTATTAAGGAATACTAAACAGGTGTGTGTTGTAGCTCAAAGATAAAGAAACATGCTGAAGTCAAACCGAGTGGCTTTTAATGACCTTTAACTCAAAACCCACTTGCATTCCTGCTTTCCCTTGGAACAGCTGTTGTAGTTTTCTGCCCAGTTTTCTAAACTAAAGTCACAGGGAATTGAAAAAGCGCTTTTGAATAGAAGCTGTGGAGGTGCTGCAGCCTACCAGTAATAGTACTCAATTTTCTGTGGGGAGTAATTAATGTAGCTCCATGATTTAGGATTAGGTTGTTTTCCCGTACAGAGCAGGAAACTAGGGCATGGAAAAAGATGTGGAGTTGGTTAAAACTGTGGAGGAAGCCACTGAGACTAGCAGCCTGTGGGCTGCTGGTTGCATCTCAAGTTAATGATAGCAGATGCCAAACTGCCTAAATCCAGTGCAAAGTTCTGGGTGTCTGGTTATGGTGTCTCCAAGTTTTATTGGAGAATGTGGATTGGGTCATCAAGAGTGAATGCTGGAAGTGCTACTAGCCCATATTCCATCACTTTTCCTTGCCGCAAATTAGAAAAGATAGGAATGATACTTGTAGTGGCCTTTGCAGTGGGCTCTGCCACGTCCAGTACTCACAGGACTGAAATCAGTAGCTGAGTGATACCTTGTGGTAGCCAACAAGCATGCATTGCCCTGACCTTCACAGAACAGCTGGGCATCCAACAGTGGGTGCCATGGTGAAATAGGTACACAAAGGTGATAAAGTGGGGGAGGTCCCTGGAGCCTCAGCAGTGCCAAAGCTGTGACAGAGCCTGTGACTCACAGGTGTGGTCATTCTGAGTGTGGTGGTCTGACATCTGTGCTGAGGCTGTGCAGGGACCAAGCCTTGCAGAATGAGGAACACCAGATGGATGCACCCAGTCAGAAGACACTGATCTCATGGTCCAGCACTACTGAATCTCTCAGTCCTCATGATGGCTCTGAGTTGGGAAGCAAGCAATGAAAGCAGAGAAAACCTAGTGTCTCCATGCTGATGGCACAGTCCCAGCAACAAACACAGCCTCTTGGTTGCCAGGAGTGAGCTGAGGGCACAAAGCTTTTAATTCTCTGTTAGTTCTCAAGCATCTAAAACCTCAGGAATTCCTGATTCCCAAACTTGTTCATCTTTCACCATGCTATTGAGGTACCCTGGGTAGCTGGGTACTTTCCTTTAGCAAAAGATCCCAAAGTGTGGAAGGAGGGTGGAGGGTGTTGCGGTGGTCTACAGAAAAACTCTTATTGACAATTGCTTCTTGTTTTAGGGCAGTTTCCTAGCAGCTTTGTGGAACCTGTGGATATTCCCCATTTGAAGCAGGGAGAAAAACTGTTTGTTTGCACCAGTGACTTCACATCACAAGAGCCAGGGAGCTTGTCATTGCAGAGAGGTAATCTCCATTCCCTTTCTTTGCTTTGTATCTCATAGCCCTCACCTGTCCTTCTGGAAGCATGAACCTAGTCACAGCATCCTGCCTAGAGTGGCAGGAGAGACAAGGTATTTCCTAATGCCTCATGACATGGGACATGTCAAATCTACCATGGACCTTTGGGCTTCTGCCACCCTAATACTGGTTTCTCATGATCTATCATTACTCTTGAACTTCCAAATGTTTGAGTTGTGTGATCGTAGCGGGCTTACAGCTGCCTTTTAACTGCCCTCCAATCCCCAAATCTTGATTTGCATTTGGAAGAAAAATCAAAGCTTTGATGCACCTTCATGGCTTAGCAGCTAGAAAGCCATGGAGCCAAAACTGTGCATCTTAGATACGTGTGTGCAATGGGCTGCTGATGCTACATGCCTCGTGTCCATTCTGTGCTCTTGTGCATCCCCAGCATGCACTGCACTCAGTGCAGAGTACCAGACCTTAGCCACAGCCAGGAAGTATACAAGGAGACAGGAATAAGAGGGGAGAATCAGTCATGAGAGCAGTTTTGAACTGGTGTGTCTCATTCCCTACAGGAGACCTGGTGATCCTGGGGGGGTCCCTGGCCTCCAGCTGGCTCCAGGGCCGAAGCAGCTGGGGTTCCAAGGGCTTTTTCCCCTCATCATGTGTGCGGGAGCTGTGCCTTTCAGTTCGGAGCCGTCAGCTATCCCAGAGTGCTCTCCTGGAGGTGCCTGCCTATTCACTGGGCCAAGCCCAGGCCCTGATGGACCTGTCTGCTCAACTGGAGGAGGAACTGGACTTCAGGGAAGGGGATGTGATCAACATTGTTGGTGTCCCAGAGCCTGGCTGGTTTGAAGGCGAGCTCAGAGGCCACAGGGGCATCTTCCCAGAGGGTTTTGTGGAACTGCTTACTCCTCTGCGAGCACCAGGAACCTCAGTGGATCCAGAGCCCACAGGGACTTGTGACACCAATGGGATGGTGGAAATGCCCCCCAAGGAGGAGGAGGAGCCAGGGAGCACCTATGGTGTAGCCCTCTATCAGTTCCAAGCCCTGGAGTCTAAGGAACTGGATTTTGATGTGGGTGACAGGATTCGGATCATAGGCATTCTGGAGGATGGATGGCTGGAGGGGGAACTGAGAGGGAAACGTGGCATCTTTCCACACAGATTTGTGAGGCTGGAAGCCTCTGAGCCTTGCAGAGAAAAGGCAGGTGCTGAGGATCCCCAGGGTGGAGGCAGCTGTGGAGTTACCATCCATCAAGACCCAGAAGGCACCTACTCCGAAGCTCTTCCTTTGCCAGGGAAAGATGGCAGGGAAAAGGAGGATGGCTTGGCTGCACACCCTGAGCCAGCCACCATTTTGTCTTACACAGTGGGGAGGGCAGAGGGTCATCTTGGCACAGACTTGAAGCAGCATCAGGCCTTTACTGACACTGGACACCAAGGGCCATATCCCAAAGGCGCAGCAGACTCCCTCCCCTTTGACAGTACAAAGACAGTCAATGGCCTTCTCCCCGCTGCTCAGCTGCCTCCCCAGCGGGGCAGCAGGCCTGGCCAAGCTGGTGAGTTGGAGCCTGGGGGAACCATTTCAGCCTCCCCAGGAAACTCAGAAACTGACACCCTGCCTGAGCATGATGGAGACAGTTCCACTGTGCCCACGCAGGCTCCCCACTCCGCCTCAGATCCTTGCAGGAGCCAGGCGATTTCTTCTAACAGCTGGGTAGCATCCGAGCCCCCGGAGAGCCAGAGCAGCGCTCAGGACTTGGACAATTGTGTGGGTGGTCAACAGGAGAAGTCCAGACCTTGTTCCTCCAGCTCGGGAGGTGCCCAGGTGGGCCTGGACACGTGGGCTGGGAGCTGGGGGGAATGCTGCCCACCCTCAGTGCAGGGGGATGGCTGCACGGACCTCGACTCCAAACTAACAGAGCAGCTGGCGCAGTTCGAGAAAAGTCTGACAGCTACTGGTGCTGAGCAGGACAAGGTCTCCCGACACTTCTCGATCTTGGACTACAGCTCTGAGAAGGACATTGTCCGTGGGTCTCCTGAGTGTGTCCCCCATGCCAGGCAGCCAGAGAGGAGGAAGGGCCTGAGGCCACCCCCTCCACGGCCCAGCAGTCTTGCAACAACCCCTGTGCACACGCTGGGTGGCCAAGTGCCCAAAGACAGGTCTCTGTCCTTCTCAGTGAAGCCCTCACGGCCTGCGCCCCGACCTCCGTCAAGCAACCAGCGGAGGAGTGTGGCCTCTCCGCAGCTTCAGCCCAGCACCCAGGAGCAGCAGGCAGAGGAGGGACGTGAGGACTTGATGCGGGCAGGAGCAGCTTCCCCTCACTCCATTCTGTTGACGAGGATTGGAGAGGTGGAGCGAGACCTGGAGGCTTACGGCAAGACCCGTGCGGAGCTCAGCCTGATGCTGGAGGAGCAGCAGGATGAGCTGGTGAGAGCAGAGACCCTGGAAAACCTGGATTTCTGTGACTCCAACATCGAGAGCCTCAGCGTTGAGCTGCAGGAGCTGAGAGGTGAGTCTACAGCGGCATGGGATGGGGGTGCTTCAGGGGGACAGCTGGCCTCTGCTGCATACTGAAGCCAGTCTTTTATTTCCTTAGGGAAATTTCCTTGGAGTATATTTATTGCCTTGGAGAACCACAGTGTCATTCTCTGGGCATCCTACAGCCCTAGCCTTCCCTACCTCCTTTTCCTTCCAACTCTCCCATCTCTTCCAGCCCCACCTTACATCCAGAGTCCTCATCTGATCCATTCCCAGTGCATCCTTGCTCTCAAGCAAAAACACAGCTGCTGTGGGTTTTAGCTCTCTGCCTCACTCCCTCTTAGCTTAGAGGAGTGAGCAGCAGCTTCAAAGTGGCTTTGCTGGTGGCCCTGCACTTGAGATGTGAGTAGATGTCTGTGACTTGACTGCCCTCAGCCTGCCTGGGCGCTGGGTTTCCTGCGGTTTCTGCTCTGGTGGTGATACAGACCTTTGGGGACTTGTCACTCAAATCAGAGGGGATGCACAGAAAGGCACTGAACCTGGCCTGGGATTGGGGAGGGTTAGTGAGCAAAAGCAAAGCCTGCCCTGTGCTCCTATCATCCATGGAGTCTAGAATTTCAGGACAGGAAAGTGGCACTGCACTGTCAGTAACAGCAACAAAGAGCTTTAAATCGCAGCATGTCTGTAGACAGAAAGATGACTTTTGTCCTTGCAGCCCAGAAAAATTACTCGAGGAGAAGAAATTTGCCTGTTTATATCAGCACATTTGGGCTCTGAAACCCAAAGATGCCACACAAAGATCAGTACTGTTAATTACATTATACTTGGTATTACTGTAGACAAAGTTGAAAGACAGGACCACGTACATCTCCCACAGTCCCTTCCCCACCCTCTTCCACGAGCTCTGACACTGCAGTTCTGTTACTGAAACCCACGATGTGCAGGAAATGTGGGCACTGCGTGCCGGAGGTGGAGTGAAATGCCAGCTCCTGCCTGGGGATTACTCACTCTGACTTCATTGCCTCCATCCTCCCACTGCTTCATCGATGCTGGGGAGCCCAAGCGCTTTGCTGCAGGGTGGCGTCTGATGCAGAGCACATGGGAATGAAGGATGATATGGGTGCCTCAGGGAAACAGGGTGACAAACAGCCTCCACGTCAGTGGCATATGAGAGGAACACTTAGAAGAAGGCTTAGAGGATTTGAGGCTAGATGAAATAACTTGAAGGTAGGAAGAGGAAAATCTAGGCTGGATCAATGGAAGTTTTGTGATGGGATGGATCTTGTTGGGAAGGGTCTCCTGCTGTCCCAGTGCCTCCTGATAGAGGACAGGTCCTGCTGAACCTGTGCCCTGGTAGTTACTAGAACTGGAAGTTTCAGGCAGGAACTAACACTATCCTGAGACATCCTACCTTTCAAGTTACTCTCTAAGTAGTCCTGGTGGATTTTTCACCACTCCAAGAGACGTGAGGATTTATAAGTAGCCTCTCTGGTCCTACAATAAAGATGTGCCCTGCCCAAGCTCTGCTGCATCCCTCCTCCACGTCTGAGTGTGGCCAGAGAGCATGTCTCATGCTGGCTAGTCCAGCTCTAGTGCAGTGGGCCAGATCAGTAATGCGGTGTTGCATCAGCTTGGCAAAACACGTTTGCACCATGCTGCAGGCGTGGCCTCTGCCTTGCCACCATGAGGGGCACGTGGAGGCATGCTGAAGGGGAGAAGAGCTTTCCCTAAGCGTTGACCAGCAAAGTAGGGCTGGTGTAGTCTTGAGGGAGCCAGCCCCTTGGTGTGTCCTTTGGGGAGCCAAAGGAAGAACAGAAAGTATGTGGTTTTCTAAAATACACATTTCAAATCTGCAGGTTGCTTCGTGGGGAAGTCTTAAGTGCACAGTGTGGGGTTCACTGGTCACCAGGCTCAGGCAGGATTAGCGCTTGCCCTCCTGCAGTTGGAGTAGGAGGGTCCATTGGTTTTATTTTTGTCCTCTACCAGCTGGGAGCATTGGCTGTGCATACCTAACAAGGGTTGTAAGAACCCGAGACGTGGATGACATCCATGGACTCCTGCTTTCTGTCTAGGGTGTGCTGTGGTCATGTCTTGGATTCTTATAGGAATGGAAAACTAGGAATAAGTAGTGCCCTGCAGCAAGAAAAGTTACTGGAGTTCATGTTTCTATAGCCTCCTGGAAGCTTATATTTTGTGTTGGCATCATAACCCAGACAATCCTTTTGAGCTTGTTCCTATCAGCAGGGGGGCAGCCGTTTACCCTGAGGCAGGGAACCAGGCAGCTGTGTCTGTGTAACACTGCGAAGGCACCACTCCGCAATGCTCTGTTATGCAGGGACCTGCTCCTCTCCTGCTCTTCCCAGGACCCATAGGTGAGGGCTGGAAAAAGGGTGGGCTCGGCATCAGGTTGGAGCCAGGGACAGCCTGAAGGCCTTTTGGGGTTATTCCCCCATGAGGTGTGGAGCAGAGCCCAGCCTCTGCTAGACCATGTCATTTAGCCTCCGTGCCGGCGGGAGCGTGAAGGCAGTGGAAGGAGATCTGGTATCCCATCTCTGGTCTGTGGCTTCCCACGGTCTCACACACCGTCTGTCCGTCTGTTTCCCTTCCCTGAGGGTGTTGGTCTTGGGGCAGGGCCTCTGCATGCTCCAGTGCCCTCCTTTTCCCTGTCTCTGAGCTGCCTGCGGAGAGGCTTTGTCAAAGTGGTGGAGCCGGTTTGGGCGGTGAGAGCCTGCCCAGCGCTGGCCTCCCTGCTCGGGGCTGGTTACTGATTACTTGGGGCAGCAGGTGGAGGAGGCCGGGGCTGGCAGCGATTGGGCCTGCGCCCCTTCCTACCCTTGCGGGCTGGTTTCAGGAAGCAGTGCCTGCGTTTCACTTGGGACGGGAGCGCTGGGGCAGAGCGGAGGAGCACCCCAGCCAGGGCTTGGACTGGGGGAGCAAACGGAGTCAGCACCTGCACTGCGCCCCAGCAGGACTATGTGCACTTATCCCGGGACACAGCACAGCGTGGAGGATCCGAAGCAGGAATATGAGGACTGTTGTGCCATGCGAAGAGAGAACGTGGCTGGGGTGGCCGTGCTGCACAGTGAGGCTCACTACAATGACAGAGCCAAGGCGAGGAGGCAGTACCTGGGCTGCCAGGGGGAAGATAATGGCTGGGATAGTTACAGGAGACAGGAAGGTGTCTCTGTGGACCGACAGAGAGTGAATGGAGACTGTGGAGGTTTTTGGAAGGGAGATATTCAGTACACGGACTGCAGGAGAGTGGATGGTGCTTGGGAAGGCAAAAACCAGGATACAGAGGGTAGAAGCTATAGGGTGTATGAGAGGGAGGGCATTCAACATAGAGACTGCAGTCCTGAGATAAGAGGAAGGCGGTACAGAGAGGACAGAGTACCTGGGCAGTATAGGGAGGGAGGAAGGCGGTACAGAGAGGACAGAGTACCTGCAGACTATAGGGAGGGGGGCAAGTCATATTGGGAGGACAGAGATCCTAGGGACTATCATGAGGATGAAAGACATTATGGGGGAAAGGAAAGGTGGTATAGGCAGGAGAGGGACTCTGAGGAGTATAGAGAAGGGAGAAGGCAGTATAGAGAGGATGGAGGCAATCAAGTATATAGGGAAGGGGGTAAGCGGTATAGAGAGGATGGAGGCTCTGGGGCATATAGACAGGAAAGGCAGCATACAGGTGTCAGGAACCAAGGAGACCAAGAAGACATTGAGCAGCACAGGCAACCCAAAGACCATGTCATGGACCACAGCAGTCTGGACAGAGGTTATGAAGCTCCTGCATTTGCAGTCAGGTCCTCAGGAGACAGTAGTGTGAGCCTGGGGTCAAGTACCTGCTACACACAGTCCGGGACACGAGACATGGACTACAATGGCTGTGTGGAGCTGGAAGGAGCAGCCCCAGGGCCCAGGATGGCAGCCAGCAACAGCAGCAGAGCAGAAGGCTCGAGGGTACGCACAGGCCGGCCAGACTGGAGCCAGTTCTGGGAGCAGGAGGCCGAGGAAGCAAACAAGGTGGGCTCTGTGCTGCAGAGAAACAGCTTCTACAGACGGACGGCTCCCAGCGCCCTGCGGCACTCGGAGTTTGCGCAGACCAGGAAGGAGAAGCGAGGTACGTGGGGAAATGCTGGGCAGTTCCCTTGGGTATGCCTCTGCCCTGCCCTGGTACTGGGGCAACACTGCACAGGCGGGTGGCCGGCACAGCCGGGCTCTCTTGGAAAACCCTGGGGTTTGCCAAAGTGGGCATCATCATTGTTACTCCTTTGTACATTCACCTGCATGTCCTGCCAGGGCTCTTGCCCCCATTTTGCAGAGGCCCAGGTGGGAGGAAGCCCAAGCTACACAGACCCACGGCTCACTGCTGTCACTCCTCCAGCTGTGCCCCAAGTGTTTTGGCTACATCCTAAAACCTGTGGCCCTGATTTGTCTGATTTCTCAGGGCCCCGAGGAGGTTCCTCATGGCGGAAAGAGTGAAGTGCTGGGGTTATTCCCACTGCCTGTTTTACTTTCATAACCCATTGTGAACGGCTTCTGAACCAATTCCTGACCCTGCAGAGGACGAGTATGGCAGCTGTTTGCAGGCAGCACAAAGCAGGAAACAGGGGACGTTGTTGTTGTAGCACTTGGACGTACACAGAGGGCAGATACTTGTAGTTGTGTGATTACACATGGGCAGGACACAGAGGCACCTTTACGCTGGAGGCTGTCACACGTAGGAATGGTACCTCCTGCATTGCCAGCCCCTCGGTACTGCAGTGGTCCCTTGCCTGAGCTACAGCAGCTGTGTGCTGTGTCCTGGGTGCCTGAGCCATCCCTGGGTCTCCAGTCCCATTACTGGCACCCTGGAGCTGGAGAGATACCAAAGCTGAAGGGCTCAGGCTGTCTTGGCATGGGCAGAATTGTCCCGTTGACACTGTGACTAGGACTGAGCTGGCTGCAGACAGCTTTGCAACTCATTGTTGCAAGGATATTAATGTGTGTTGGGGAAGCGGCAGCAAGGTGGTAGGATCTGGTCAGAGGGAGTGAAATAGCACTTCTTGGTGGACTGGCCTGCCCATTGGGCAGCTGTGTGCCTGAAAACCTTGGTTTCTGTGCCCTTTCTGCCAACGCCTGTCTCGAGAATGTGTGTGAATTCTCCATGAAGGGTGGTGATAACACAGAGGAAAACAGCACTGCAGTGCAGCAGCCAAAGAGGTGGCAGAGCTGGAGGCTGTGGCTGTCTCTCAGCTTAAACATCAAGAAATCTGTCCTCTGGAGGTATTTGATTAAGCAGGCTCTGCTGGCTGCATTTCTGCACTATGGGCTGCCCTGGTAGGGTGGGACTTTGCTCGGCTGTGTCCCCAGGGCGAGGAAAAGGAGAGGCTTTGCAATGCCAGTATGTGCAAAGGGCAGCAGGGAAGCTGGGAAGAGCCAGGAGCAGCACAGGGAGGGACATGGAACACAAAGTTTTGGGAGGCTGGAGCAGTGCTGGCCTGGCTGGCTTTTGCTAGATCTGAGGGGACAGACTGTGGTGCTGGGCGAGAGCCTTCACTCGTCTGGTGTTAAATGAGATGCTGCATACACCCACGCCTGCACTGGGAGGGGTTGGTGGATATTTTTCCCCTCTGTGGTAGACTCAAGGGCAGGGGAGCAGCTGCAGGAGGTGTGGGGAAGGATGCCCCTGCCATCAGGGCCAGTGTCCCACAGCAGGAAGGAGAGGAGGAAGGCTCCAGGCATTTTCTAACAGTGTCTCTCCATCCTGTGGCCCGTTTCTGGCTGCAGTTCCCTCCTCCTGCCCTGCTGGGGCACAGTGCTGCTCCAGCAACAGCCCACCTTGGTAAATACACTTTGCTGCTGTAGCTGCCTCAATGTAAGACCTCACCAGAACCAGCACCTCTTTGCTGTCTCATTGTAAGACCTCACCAGTACCTGGGAGCCTCCTCAAAAGCCCTCCCATCACTCTTGGTGGCGGACACTTTCCTGATAGAAAAAATCTGCTCTGTTTTCCCTCTGTGTGTGCTCCAGGCACCTTTTCTAACATTGCCTGCTTCTCTCCCAGGTTCCTCCTCCTCTCCAGAGTAACAGAATTTAGAACTTGAAAACCCCATTAGAGTTGACATGGCCTGATCTGTTCCGTAGGCGGGGTTATTATTGTTCTTACAGATATCTCCGTGGTGCAACCTGGTGACAGCTCCTTGGTTAGAGTATCTCTCCTGGAATGAGACTCAGATGTGTCTGCCTGCCACATCACCAAAAGGAGAACCCTCCTGTCATAGCTTTGCTGCTTAGTCACCATCACTCTTACATGTTTTGCATACTAATGTGTTGCATTTCAGCTCAGAACTCCAACCTTTTTCAACAAAAATAGAGCTTTTTACTTGATGGTATTTTCTTCTCAGGCAGGTACTGTAATTAAGTAGTTTTTCAGTCTTCAGCTCTTCGTAGTGAATAGAGTCTTAAAATACTCCTGGCAAAGACGCACAGGAAGACCTTCCAGAGTTTGTTTTTCCCCATCCTCACTCATTTTTCAGTTCATATTCTTTTAAAATAGTAGACTTCAGAGCTGCGTGAGGTGTTCTGAGCGGGTGTCAGCACTTGCTGCACAGAGCTGTACCTTACTGCACTCCTGTGCCCTTGTCCCAGGGCCCCAGTCTGCCTGTGCAGCGCTTGGGGAACTCCTGCTGAGTTTTGGCCAACCTAAGCAAAAGCATTACTCCCCAGAGTACACCTGCATTTCTTATCTCCATTAATAGATTAATGCATTTGTCTGCATTAAACCTGCTTGGTTTGAACAATTCCATTTTATTCAGAATACCCTGGGTATCAGTTCAATCAGTGTTGGATCGATGTTCAGTTCTGTACATGACAGCAGTGATTTTCCATTTATGTTAAAAATTTTGTGTAGGATCAACTCTAGATACAGTCTGTGGAGAATCTAATTATGAATGCCCTCTTTTTTGGATATTCTCCTCTGGCAATGGGTTTTTGAGGTGCCAGTTAACAAGGTCTTATTTCTACTTTTTAAATTGAAAGAAACAGAATATTTATCACATAATCCTGCCTTTTCACCAAACTTACCAAGAATTTTACTATCTCTGCTTACTTGCGGCATTGTGTTGTTGAAAGGGATTCTTTTGTTCTGTGTGGAAAGAAAAGTGTATTATAAAGTAGCATTTTATTTTCTCATTTAAAAAATGAAAACAGAATTCTTAATTCTACCATCTGTGGATTTTTCTTGATATCTTCCTTTTCTCATTTTTCTGTACTTCAGAGTTCCTGGTGTGTTCATTGTCAATTATCTGGTTTTCTATATTCACTCATATTTATGTTTGCTGCCTTTATTGAATCACAGACCCAGGACACATTTTTCATCAATATTATTCTCTTTCTTGCTTATATAACTGTGGTTTTTTTATTATCTATTTAAAACACCCTTTTAAAGAACTTGCAGTTTCCATTCTTTTTGCCATCAGTGGTTTTGCTAACAATGACTTTTGTTTTTGTGCCTCAGCTTTGCAAGGTTAGCTCCTTGCAGACCATCATATTACTTCACTTTTTTCTCCATCATGGGTTGGGACCATTCCCTGTTCATGCTGAGTGTGATGTGGCTGTGTTGGGATGATGGTTGTCACCTTACCTGGCATAGAATCATAGAATCATTATGGTTGGAAGGGACCTCCAGGGTCATCAAGTCCAACCTTTATCCCATCATATTCCTAACCATTAGACCATTAGGTGAGAGACATCCCTACCAAGCCAGCTCTGTATGAGACATCTTTGAGGCATCAAGCCATTCCAGTGGCCTTGGAAAAGCGTCCCTAGTCTGTTACTGTTCAGCTTATTTTTATGGTTTGTCTGGTTTTGTCTGGACTCCAGTTCTGCAGTCCCCAGCATAAGAAGGACATGGAGCTCCTGGAGCAAGTCCAGAGGAGGTCAAAAAGGTGATCAGGGGGCTGGACCACTGACTGAACTCACTTCTCAAGCTGGCAGGGTCGCTATGCCCCCACTGTGTCCAGTTCTGGAGTCCGCAACATAAGGACATGGAGCTCTTGGAGTGAGTCCAGAGGAAGGCCACAAAGATTGGATATTAGGAAGAAATTATTTGCTGTGAGGGTGGTGAGACACTGGCACAGGTTGCCCAGAGCAGTTGTGGGTGCCCTTCCCTGGGAGTGTTCAAGGCCAGGCTGGATGGGGCTTGGAGCAACCTGGTCTAGTAGGAGGTGTCCCTGACTATGGCAGGGGGATTGGAACTAGATGATCTTTAAGATCCCTTCCAACACAAACCATTCTATGATTCTGTGATTTATCTCCTGCTCCTTGGTCTCAGGACTCTGCCAAGGCTGAATTCACTTCTGTGGGCTGAAGTCCTCTTTTGCTGTAGCACTTCTCTGCCCCCT
>VZRW01010852.1:11879-47602 GCA_013398125.1 Aegotheles bennettii | reverse complement strand
GCAGGCCGCCGCCGCCCGGCCCGGCCCGGCGCTGCTCGCCGCGGTCCAGCTCCAGGCTTTGCCGCCGGCAGCCCCATTGCGGGTGCCCGAGGCATTTTAGGCCATTCAGATGGAAATGATCCGGGGCTGGAGAATGGAGACCCTGTTCCCACCCTGAGGGGAGGGGGCGGCCGCCATTGCCGCCTGGGCGGAGGGTGAGGAGGGGAGCGGGGCTTCGCTCCCCCTCTGCTCAGCCCCACGGAGTGTCCTGGAGAGGCAGAGTCTGAGAGCAGGGGCAGGAGAGGGGTCTGGGCCTGGCCGGCACTGGGGGATGAGGCTGGAGCAGGTTTGTGTTGCTTAGTGCCTGATGGCTGGGAATTGCAGCATTCCTGGTGCTGCAAGGGCAGGCGGTGGGAGCAAACGGGCTCCCTGCTGCCCCGGGCCTGGGAGTTCCAGGGACAGCCTCTCCAGAAGGGCCCTTGCATGGACAGCCCTGCTCCCTAGCAGTCGTGTTTGGCAGTCTTAGAGGTTGCATGTGGCACAGTTCAGATGCTGCTTGTCTCCTGTCCTTGAGTCCTTGCTGTAGGATGCAGATTTTGCTTGTCTGTCTTGCAGAGATGACTCTCCTGTCCTCCCAGACACCATCCTTGGAGACATCCTCGGCTGCCACCGAGAGCCCAGAGCAAAGGATGCTGGAGAAGAGGTCCAAGGTTATTGAGGAACTGCTCCAGACAGAGCGGGACTATATCAGAGACCTGGAGATGTGTGTGGAGAGGATCATGGTGCCCCTTCAGCAGGCACAGGTAGGAGTGTGGGGTCAGCTACAGTATGGCACTGATGAGATGAGGAGATACTGAGTCTACTTTGTTTTTGGAGGTGGCCAAACAGCAGCACAGGAAACCCCAGAGGAAATTCAGTTATGCTAAGGGGAGCAGGATGGTTCTTGTTGCTCCCTACACTCATAGCAGTAGCCCATCTGTTTTGGGATCATGCTGAGCTCTCACCATTGCTGAGAGCAAGAGACCTGGCAGCAAGTATCACAGATTCATTTCCTGGGGCACAAAATGTTCCTCTTCACTTGGTTTGTAGGTTAAATTCATTATTAGGAGAAAGAAAATGTGGAGTCTTGTCATGGGGACAGAGTTGGTGGGAGGAGAAAGGGAACAACAGGTGAACAGAGGCAGGGATGAAGTTTCTGGGAAGAGGAGGACACTGTGGTAGGACACATAAAGAGTGGAAATTTCTGTGCGCTAGGGGCTGAGGGAGTGCAGAAGTGACTGTAATGGGAGGAGGTCACACAAGGTGACTGCTGTGAAGCTGAGGATTGATGGGTGCAGAAGGGCAAGGAGGGGCTGTTGGGTCTGTCTGGGACATATTCCCCCATCTAGGACATCTCTTTTCCCATTCCCCAGATGCAGAACATAGACTTCGAGGGTCTTTTTGGAAACATCCACGTGGTAATTAGCTTCTCCAAACAGCTGCTGTCCACCTTGGAAGCTTCAGATGCCGTTGGTATGAATTCTGCTGTTACCTTTTCTCAGCAGGCTGGGGTGGGCTTTGCTAGTGGCAGGGCAGAATGGAGTAGTAAATGGCAGAACAGTGTCTCTGGGATTGAGCTGTCACCCGCTGGTCCCTGTCGCTGCTCATCAGTCCAGCAAAGCAAAGGAGATCTCTGTTGCCCTGCGGGTTGCTATGCTGAGAAACATGGTGCCTGTGGCCCTCCATGGCCCCTTGCCCTGAAGAGAGCCTCACTCCTGCACTGCCAGCTTTTGCCACCCAGGCCCTGGGCAGCTTGTACCTTTGTTCTCTGTGACTGCTGGCTCCAGTGACCAGTGTCCCCACTTCTCACCCCTGGAGAGCTAACTCGACTGAGCTCTCTGTGCTAGTGGGTGATGAGGGGGTGTCCTGGTTGCTCTAGTAACACTGTCTTCTTGAGCTGTGGGTGTGAAAGGGGGACACTGGGCATCTCACCATGAGACACGCCAGCACTGCCGGAGGCAGCTGGATACCAGGAGACACTGAAGTCCTGCTTCACTGTTGTCTGTAGGGCCGGTGTTCCTGGCACAGCGTGCAGAGCTGGAGAGTGTCTACAAGGTGTATTGCCAGAACCATGATGAAGCTATTGCACTGCTGGAAACCTATGAGAAGGATGAGAAGATGCAGAAACTACTGCTGGACCTGCTGGATAGCCTCAGGTTGGAGCCTCCGGCTGTGACAGATGCCAGGCTGGGGTCAGGGGGTCGGATTCCAACATCCCTGCCCTTCTGCAAGCAGTGCTCGGACAGTTCAGGTGGTGACTGGAGAAAGGCGGGCTGTGTCACTACATAGTTGACCAGGCTCCAGGTTCAGATGGCCCCCTACCCCAGTGCACAGGTCCTGGGACACCTGTAGGCCCCCTTAAACTCTGGGCAGAAGCCATCAAGGTACAGTGAAGGTGACATGTCCTGAATTGAGGGCTCCTGTTCCTCAAGCCCTGCCCTACCATGGCGGATGAGGAAAGGAGCCATTCTGCCCGGCTCAGTGACTGCCAGGGCTCCAGCTTGTGGAGGTTAATGCCCTGGGAGCTAGCAGCACTGGCTGCTGCTCTGGGGGGAGAGGGCTGCCCACTGCCTTGGCAGCATCACTGCGGGATGAGGCGAAGGTGCTGGCTGTGGGGTTGCACACCCGCCACCCCATTAACCATTGCTTTTCTTTGCTTTTTGGCACTCTGTGGGCCAGCAGGAGCCTGTACAGTGAGTGGTAAGTGCATCCTGTTAGTCCCTGCTTGTCTGTCTGTCTTGGCCTGGCTGCTCCCTTGTAACTAACCTCCTGCCACCAGCTGAGTGCATTTTGGGGGGCCCTAACAATGCCTTGTGGAGGCACATCTGGGAGTGGTGGGGTGTCTGTGGTGTGATCTGTGTGTGGGCTTACAGAAGCAGGCAGCACAGGTGAGGAAGCAAGGGGAGGTCTGGGGCAGGAAACAGGTTTTGGGAGCTGTCAGCCCCAGGGGGCCAGAATGAGCCTGTGCAGGCTGTGGTCCTGAGCAGAGTCAGTCTGTCCTGCACCAGGGACAGATCTGGGCAGTTGGGTGTGGGGCAGAGTGAAGCAAGTGGTACTCTGGTAAGCATGAGCCTATGTGGGATTTTGTGGTGGATCTGGTGCTGGAGAGCATTTCAGCTGGAAAGGGTCACCTGGTGTACGTGAGGTCTGGAAATCTGGGGTGGATCTGAGATCACCGAGGGTTCAGGAGTGCAGTGAGTTTGGAGCTAAGGGTGGAGTGATCTAGGGAATGTGGTAGATTTAAGGGTATTGATGTCCTGGATCTATTTGGGGTTGGTTTGAGGGGACAGAATTTATGTGCTTGAGCTGAACTGAAACCTGGTGCATCTCCTTTTTCCCAACTTCCCAGGGGCTGCACAAACTACATTAACCTGGGCTCCTTCCTCATCAAGCCAGTGCAGAGGGTGATGCGGTACCCACTGCTGCTGATGGAGCTGCTGAGTGCCACCCCTGAGGCTCACCCTGACAAGGCACCACTCACAGCTGCTGTCCTTGCAGTCAAAGAAATCAACGTCAACATCAACGAATACAAGCGCCGGAAGGACCTGGGTGAGTAGCTGGGAGCAAGGGATGGGAGTGGGTGTGTTGTGGTGGGTGTCTGGCAACTCCTGAGCATTAGCTGGCAACCACAGTCATGGAGGGAATCTGCTTCTAACAGACTGTGCCCTCACAGCAGGGCAGTAGAAGAGCTGGCATTTTAAAATCTGAGCATGAGATACAATACACAGAGTAACGCAGCACACACCTGACTTAGCTGTTTCTTGTGATACAGAGTTAGGAAATGTATGCAGTTGCTGACCACATGGCTGTTAAATGAAAACAAAAGTAAAGATAAGACAAAAGAATATATATTTAAAATTTTAAAAATGCATACATAAAAACAATATAAGTAGATGCAGTAAGTCTGTGTCTTACTGAGATTTGGAGACTAAGTTTGAGGGTGTATCCATAGACAGGACAGAATTGCAGAGATGCTAGCTGCAAGAGCTCTCTGGGATCTCCTGTCCAAGCTCCTGCTTGGAGCAGGATCATCCCCAGTGTTGGCTCTGATCAGCCACTGCTCTCTTCAGCTGATTCTCACTGACCCCCAAGGATGGAGATTTCACAGCCTCTGCTGTCCTGTGCTAGGGCTGATCCACCCTGACGTTCCCAAGCTGCCGTCTGTGGCTGCTGCCCCTCGTCGTATCACCTGGCACTGCTGAGAGGAGTTTGGCTCAATCACCTTTGTAGCTGCCCTTCAAGTAGCTGCCGGGTGTGAGCAGATCCCCCTCCTCCCAACCAGGCTGAGCCTGCCTGGCTCCCCCAGCTCTCACTGTGGGGCCTGAGCTCTTTCCCTGTGGGTCAGGGCTCTGATTCTCCCACATCTCTCTTGACCTGGGGCACCAAAACTGGACACGGTATCAAAGTGCAGCCTCTCTGGGACTGAACAGAGAGAGAAAATTATCCCCTTTGACCTGCTGGCCACCCTCCCTGTTTTCCCTTGGAAGCCCCTGACTCATGCAAGTCTTACACTTTACTCTTTCCACGTAGCCCCACTAAAGCTGAGACTACACAGGCTGCCTGTAATCATTGCTCATATTTGCTGAAGAAGTAACATAAATACCTTCTCTATGTCCAGTGATTATTGTACACCATCTCCTACATCATCTTATGCTAACAATATACATAATATTATGGAAGAGTTTGAATGGTGGGTCTACAAACTGTACGGCGTATTGAGAGCCAAACAGGGGATTACAGGTGGCGCAGTGCTGGATTTCAAGGTGTGGTGTGGTGTGATATGGTACGCGGGACACTTGGAACTGCAGAGGCTTAGGGAAGGGAAGAGCCAGCAAAGCATTTGCTGATGAGGCTCTGTAAGACACACAGGCATTGTGCTGACAAGGGTTCTGATTTCTATATCCATCTCTTTAGTGCTGAAGTACCGGAAAGGGGATGAGGATAGCCTTATGGAGAAGATCTCCAAGCTCAACTTTCACTCAATCATCAAGAAGTCCAACCGTGTGAGCAGCCACCTCAAGCATCTCACAGGCTTTGCGCCCCAGGTAATGTGCATCAGCTGCCAGGGGCACTCACAACCTGTGGTGCTTGAGGAGGTGGTCCCCCTACTCCCCTTCCAAGATGAGTAGCTCTGATCCAGGCCAGCAAGGCAGGGTGAGCTTAGGGTCTGAACTACCTGTCTCTGCTATCCAGCTTGTGGGCAGGAGGCCCCTAATCTTGCACTCTGGAAGGTGCTGAAGTCCTGCATTGCCTCCCTTGAGACATTTTCTCTCACAGCTGAAGGATGAAGCCTTTGAGGAGACAGAGAAAAATTTCCGGATGCAAGAGCGGCTGATCAAGTCCTTCATCCGGGACCTTTCCCTCTACCTGCAGCACGTCCGGGTGAGTCACTCTGGGTGTGATGCCTGGACCCACAGGGCTTACCGTGCACTGCCTCTCCTGCCTGCATGGTGTGTACCTGCAGTGCCTCTGGCCAGTGGTCCTGCCCTCAGCCCTGCCGGGGGGTGGTTTCTGGGAGTCTGGGCTGCCCTGGAAGGCCTCTTCTCCTGGGCAGCAAGCATGGCTGTGCTGACTGTGTGTCCCTGCTGCAGGAGTCAGCCTGCATGAAGGCGCTGGCAGCAGTGAGCATGTGGGACTTGTGCACAGAGAAGGGCAGTGGTGACTTGGACCAGTTCCAGAAAGTGAATCGACTCATCAGTGACCAGCTCTTCTCCAACTTCGTGAGTGAGGCTGTGGTGGGGCACCCCTCTGAGTCCCTCTCTGGGGGCCTGCTGCAGATGGGCAGCCCCTGGGAGGCTGCAGGGAGGGTAACGGCCTGTGGGAAGTGTGAGCACTCCTTTTTGGCTCTTCCCTCCTGAGAGCTTTGATGCCTGTGAGTTCATGGTGTGTATTGAGCATAGAATCATAGAATGTGCTGAGTTGGAAGGGACCCATCAGGATCATCAAGTCCAACTCCTGTCCCTGTGCAGGACACCCCAGCAGTCACACCATGTGCCTGAGAGCATCATCCAAACACTTCTTGAACTCAGTCTGGTGCTGTGACCACTGCCCTGGGGAGCTGTGCCAGTGCTCAGTCACTGAACAACTTGTTCTTGGCACTATCTCTAGGCATATCAAGGATGAGGGGGTCATTAAGAGTAGTCAACATGGCTTTACCAAGGGTAAGTCATGTTTGACCAACCTTATAGCCTTCTATGAGGAAATAACTAGGTGGATAGATGATGGTAGAGCGGTAGATGTGGTTTATCTCGATTGCAGTAAAGCATTTGACACTGTCTCCCACAGCATCCTCGTAGATGCCTGTTACACGTTTTTCAGCCCTCCCTGAAGTGTTACAGCTGTGAGTGGTTCATGGTACTTCGCATAGTGTGGGCCATGCTGGCACATTTATGTAAGATGATAGGATAACTCCTGTTGAAAGGGACCTCTGGAGCTCTGGTGGGTGCTATTGGGAAGATGGAGCCTATGCTGTCCTGGGGAAGTTGTGTGCTGGAGAGTGAGCTGCTGGTGTTCACTGCGCAGTGGGAGAGAGCACCTTGTCTCACCTGCTCTCTGCATCTCTGCCCACCAGAAAGAGCGGACAGAGCGACTTGTGAGCTCGCCCCTGAACCAGCTGCTGAGCATGTTTGCGGGGCCCCACAAGCTGGTGCAGAAACGCTTCGACAAGCTCCTCGACTTCCACAACTGCACAGAGCGAGCAGAGAAGCTGAAGGACAAGCGAACGCTGGAGGAGCTGCAGTCAGCCCGCAACAACTATGAGGCCCTCAACGCCCAGCTGCTGGATGAGCTGCCCAAGTTCCTGCGCTTCGCCAAGGAGCTGTTTGCCAGCTGCGTGCGGGGCTACGCCGAGGCGCACTGTGACTTTGTGCGCCTGGCCCTGGTGGAGCTGAGACCCCTGTTGTCGGTGGGTTCCCATAGCACAACTAGTGCTCTGGGCTCGGTGCAGCACTAATCTCTGCTCAGGGCTTGTCTCCAACACTCTCTGGAACCCGTCACATTGTGGAGGAAGCTGCTGCTGCAGCTTCAGGCCTCCAGTGCCTTGGGGACGGCTCCCGTGGGCTGCTGTCCACAATGCAATTGTGTGTAGAGATGGTGAAAGCCCTGGCTGCTCCTAGAGCAGTTGCAGGAAAGTGCCTGGGAGAATCTTAGGTCATGAGTTTGGGGACCACTCAGTGCTGGGTCCAGACAGGACTGCAGTTCTGGGCCTAATGCAAGGCAGGGTTCAGAGCCCTGCTTGGCCCAGGAGCTGACGTGGTCTCTGCTGTAGCTCTTGGCCACTTTTCCTAGCAGCTGTCACCTAACCATGACTCCCAACCCTGCTCTGCTTCCAGTTGCTGAAGGTGTCTGGCAGGGAGGGGAACCTCATTGCCATCTTCCAGGATGAGCACAGTCGAGTCCTCCAGCAACTCCAGGCCTTCACCTTCTTCCCAGAGTCCCAGACAGCTCCCAAGAAGCCTTTTGAAAGGAAGAGCGTGGAGCGGCAGTCTGCCCGACGGCAGCCCCTTATCGGCTTGGTGAGTTCCTCTGCCCCATGTCAGGGCTTGCAGAGCCCAGGACAACCACTCAATGCCTGTCTTGCTCCTCTGCAGCCCAGCTACCTCCTGCAGTCAGATGAAATCCGAGCTGCCCTCCTGGCCCGCTATCCCCCAGACAGTCTCTTCCAGGCAGACCGCAATTTCAATGCTGCCCAAGACCTGGATGTCTCGCTGCTGGAAGGAGACATTGTGGGTGTCATCAAGAAGAAGGACCCCATGGGCAGCCAGAATCGCTGGCTCATAGACAACGGGGGTAGGTGGCTGCTCCCTGCCCTTGCCTCCTGCTGTGGTGCCTCTCCTTTGGTCCCTCTGTGCCCCAGTCTGATCTCCCTTCCTCTCCCTCTCTGCAGTGACCAAGGGCTTTGTGTACAGCTCCTTTCTGAAGCCCTACAACCCGCGCCGCAGCCAGTCGGACGTCTCTGTGGCCAGCCACTCTTCCAATGAGTCAGAGCACAGCAGCTCCTCTCCCCACAGCAACACCATGCTGACCTTCAGCCCCAGCGGGGCGGCTGTCACCTTCACTCAGAAACCCCTGCAGGACTCATCCTTCCCGACAGACCCATACCAGTCTCCACAGCCCCCCTCAGAGACAGACTCTCCCTCTCTGCCCCAGCTTGGCTCTGGTGACAGGACGGCCCCGCTGGAGGCTGGAATAGCGACATCTCAGCGCCACTACAGCCGCCCCGAGCTGAGCTGCAGCCCCGGCTCTCGCAACGGGCACCACACCAAAGCACACAGCCGGTCCACACCCTCGGTGGAGGACAGAGACTCGGGGCTGGAGAGCAGCGAGTCAGAGGGCAACCAGGTGAGCCCTAAGCCACCGTGGGGGGGTGGTATGTGCTGAGGCCTGACCCTCTCACTAGGGTCAGCAACCAGGGGGAGGTGGGAGGTGGAGGCTGCTCTGTCCCAGTGGGCGGAGGTGTAGGCTGAGACCTTTTCTTCCAGTAGCAAAGATGCAGATGCAGAGAACTAGACTGCAAATGGGGGTGGGCAGGCAGGAACAGCTCTGGCAGAGGCCAGGATAGGGCTAGGGCTGTTGCTGTTCATGGAGAGGAACAGAAACCCATCTCTGTGCCTTGGTGTTCCGCAGAGCACTGTGCACGCAACGTGACAGCGAGGCGGTGCGGCATGACTGTCCCACTGATGCTCTCCCACTTCTCCTCTCCCAGCAGGTCTATTATGCTCTCTACACTTTCAAAGGCCGAAACACCAACGAGCTGAGTGTATCAGCTAACCAGAGACTCAGAATCCTGCAGTTTGAGGACATCACAGGCAATCGGGAGTGGTGGCTGGCCGAGGCGCACGGGAAGCAGGGCTATGTGCCCTCCAGTTACATCCGGAAGACAGAGTACACATGAGGCAGCAGGCAGGAGCCTGCACCCCGTGCCTTGGTCCTGCAGAGACTGCCTGGGGCCTGGGGTGGCGGGGGGGCTGGCCTGCCCTGCAGCCCCCCACTGCTCAGCCTGAGGCTACATTCCTCGCAGCCAGGCAGTGCTCCTGGGCCCCACCACACTGTCTGCCTTTGGGAGGAGGACAGGTGGGCTGGCAGGACAGGCAGGAACAGGACGCTTGTGTGAGGGCAGGGCTGAGTTCACCTGTGCTGCTTGAGCCTCCCCTGTCCCACCAGGAGCAGGGGAGCAAAGCTTGGGGCTGTGGTCCAGGAGGGTAGGCTTGACCAATGCTGAGGAGCTGCTGTGGGATAAATTGTGGAGGGCTAATGCTGAGTTTCTGGAGTCTGTCTTTAGCCAAGTAGTGTGGAAAGGAACCCGGGCCCTGTGAACCTGCTCCCTGTGCTGTCTCAGCAGTAGCAGAAGCCTGGTCTCACCTGTCTGTGCAGGACCTCAGTGTGGGACATTTGCACACTGCCTGGGCAAGCAGCTCTGAGGGTCGCTGGGAGTAATTGAGCTCCAGGGCTGGGATGGGCCTGGCCTCTAAAAGCCCCCACGGCAGAGTCTCCAGCAGGTGTTTCATCCCTGTGCTTGGTCTCCCAGGGGCTCAGGCCTCTCCAAGCTCTGCTGCTAGCAGCAGCCATCGGGTTCTCATCTTCCAGGGGAGCTGGAGGCCCAGAACACTGTCTCCCCTTTGTCAGTGCCCTATCTCCAGTGCCCAGTCACTGTCTGCACTGACTGCTCTGGGCTGGGGCAGGGTAGAAGGCAAAGCACAGGCTGTCCTCCAGCCCAGTTCTTTTGGGGCTCTGACCAGGATTGCTTCACTTGTGCTTCCCTGCAGAGCACTGGAGACAGTGCTGGCATCCTGGGAGGGCAAGGTCCTCCCTGGGAGAGATGTGGGGTGCCCTTTGCCGGGGTGGTGTGTCTTACCCATTGCTGCTGTGCCCTGACGGAGGAAAACTCCCTTCTCTTGGGGCAACATTTGTATCCCCTGTACTGCTGCTCTGTAAATAAAGATTTGCCCTTGTGTAGAGGAGGTGCCTGTGCAGGTGTTGAGAGAGCTGGGAGGATTTCCTGGCCAGTGCTGGGCTGGGGGGCAAAGCCCACAGACTTCAATGCAGGCCCTGAAGGGCCAGGAAGAACATTTACCTTTCAGTGGGGTCCAGCATGCTTCTGCCTTGGTGTTTGTGCCACTTGCAGCTCAGGCACTAGGAAACCATCACAGGGAAGTTCTTCATTAAGATAAATTGATTGCACTGCCCTCTTCCTCCCCACTCCAGTGTTACATGACTTGGATGGTGCAGAGGGTGGCTTCTGGCCTTCCTGCCACGGGCTGGGGTGAAGGGGTTTGCTCTGCTGTAAGTGGGCAGGCAGCAGCAGCGTGCACATGGGCATGCCAGCAGCCGGTGTCAGCACTGCAGTTCCTGGCTTTCATGCCCAAGAACAAAGGGTCAAGTCTGGTACCAGTAACCACTGTGTTCATGTGAGTTACATGTGAGCACAGCAGTGTAGCCTGCGCACATGCCTGCACCTCTCCAGCTTGTTTCCCTCACCATCAGGGCTGTAGTCTGGAGCCACAGCCCCAGATCTGGCCCACTAGTGGTTACAGTGGCCCCAGGGACTGCCTCGTTTATTTGCACTACAGTCAAGGGGAGCGGTAGGCACAGGGAAGGCAGGCAGGCCCTGGCTTCTCCACCTCCACTGCCAGAGAGTGGTGTCCATGCCTGGCTAGAGCTGTGCCACTCTGGACTCCCCACCCTGCATAACCTGTGTTGCCAGCTTCACCCAAACACTAGCCAGGTTTAAAGGTAAACCCAGGCTTATTTAACATGCCTCAAGCTTTTAGTTGGAAGACTAGAAACAGTTACAAAAAGTAAATAGATTACAACATTCTGTCTTAGATTAAACTAAATTTCATTCCACAGTGCTACAGCATCTCAGCTAGGTTTCCCTGGCATGGTGAAGTACAAAAACGAAGACCCCCAGGGGGCCACGGTCTCACTGCCAGACAGATAAATTTTCCCCTCTGTACTCAAATAAATTATGCAGCTCCAGGCTCTTGTTGGCACAGCAGGCAGGGTGTGGTAGCAAGGTTAACAGCTTGCTCAAGTCCAGATCCTTTCTCTCAGACAGCTGGAGAAGCCACCCTCCCCACTTCCCAGTTGCAGAGACAAATTCTGGGGCAGCCCAGCTGCAGGGAGACGCCAGTGCCTGCCAGTGAGTGCGAGGGAAGGAGCTGCCCACGCACACGCTCACGCGCTGCTCCGCTCCTCCTACAGCGCGGTGCTTTCTATATTCGTGATGCCAGCGTCCTTTGCCATCGCGAAGAAGACACCCTGCTTCTTGAGCAGCTCCTCAGGGCTATCAAATTCCACAATCTTCCCGGCCTGCAGCACCATCACCCTGGCAGCGGGGAAGGAGAAGGCCTGAGCTCCTGATATCTGAGTCAACAGCACTGCTGGCACCAGCGCTACAGCCCCATGGACCCTCACTCCTCCTACAGCCACACTATGTGGTTGACCTCAGCACAGAGGTGAGGGCATAGCTCTCCTCCCTGTGCTGGTGGGGTGACACACATAAGGTGTCAACAACTCCTCTATGGCCTATTGCTGTAAGGAAGGATCCCAAAAACTGTTTCTCCCCACAAAGGCATAACTGCTACATGCCCATCCTCCCCCTCCCTCTATTCTACTCTCCTGCAAGGCTGTTCCAGGCACTGCATCCACCCCTGCCCCTCTGGCTGCATCCTTGCCTCTGCTGCTGACCACCCTTCACTCCATCCCACGAGCCCAGAGCCCCACTCCCCTTGCCCAACAGTACCTGTTGCTGTCCATGATGGTGTGGAGGCGGTGGGCGATGGTAAGGACAGTGCAGGCAGCAAACTCGCTCTTTATCGTCGTCTGGATTAAATGGTCAGTTTCCAGATCTACGGCTGCTGTTGCTTCGTCAAGGATGAGGATCTTGGCTTTGCGGAGAAGGGCCCGAGCCAGGCAGATGAGCTGCCGCTGCCCAACACTGGGACGAAGTGGAGAACAGGAATTACTAGGCAGTCACCAGCATGGCTTCTGCAAGTCTACTGCCACACACTGCCCTGAGCCCAGCACCATGCTTGCCCAGCCCTTCCTGGCCTTACCCCAGCCGGTCATCTGCCACCCTAAGCACCATGTCCCTCAGCATCTTGCTCTCTGGGCCAGGTAGACTGAAGGGTGACTCATGCTAGCTCCCGGACAGCCCTGACTCCTGGACTGTTTTCTCCCACACTCACTTCCAGAAGCTTACGTGCCCTGGACAGCCACTCTACTGGAGGCTGCTATTCCAGGCTGTTCCCTGTGACTAGGGAGAGGGAGGGGAGCTGGGTCTGCCTCCCCTCACTCACCTCAGGTTCTCTCCTCCCTCGCTTATAAGATGCAGCAGCCCCGTGGGAAGGGCTTGCACGTATGTCTTCAGGTGGGCTAGCTCGAGGGCCTTCCAGATCTCCTCATCTGTGTACTGGTCAAAGGGGTCCAGGTTCATCCGCAGGGTTCCAGTGAAGAGCACAGGGTCCTGCCAGACACAGCAGCATGCTCAGCCATGCCACGGCTGTTCAGCAGGGGCAATGGCTCCAGGCCCCTGAGTTTGGCCACATCCTGCCCACCCCACTGCCTGCAGCTGGGCAGTGGAGGTGACAGTGGCATGCTCACAGGCCCTTGGGCTCCTCACAGCACCCAGGGGTGCACTAAGGGTGATGCATAGCCCAGGGAAAAGAGCCTGGGGAGGCCAGGCAGCAGTGGGACATGGAAAGGTAGGGATCAGCTCACTTGGGGGATGATGGTGAGCTTCTGACGCAGGTCATGGAGGCCGATTGTTGCTATATCCACCCCGTCGATGATGATTGTCCCTCCAGCGGCCTCCAGCACCCGGAATAGGCAGTTGGTGAGGGAGGATTTTCCAGCTCCAGTCCGACCCACAACCCCAACCTGTGGAAGCACCTATTTAGACCAGCTGACAGGATTGAAGAAAACAGGGCAGATGCTCTTCATCTTAGTCTGGTGGGTCTTCCTGCCCTGTATCAGCAACCACCATCTCCCAAACTGTCTCTTTTGGTCCCTGCCCGTCAGCTCAAGTCCCCAGGAGCCACATCCTATCACCATCCCTCCCCAGCCCTCAGACCAAAGATAAGAGGACAGAAGCAACTTTTAACACCATTTCACTATGGAAAGGGTGTAGAGAGAGCAGAGACAGAGAGGTCCTCACCTTCTCAGTGCTCCCAATATTGCAGCTGATCCCCTGAAGAACCAGCTCCAGTTCAGGTCGGTAGCGAACTTTGTAGTCAACAAACTGGATCTCGCCTTTGCTGGGCCAGTCACAGGGTGGACGCTTTTCTGTCACCCATGGAGCCTGGGGGCACAGGAGCATTAGGAGGTTGCACCCTGCAATGCTGGCTAGCACCAAACTGTGCCGCAGGTGTTTGCCTGGACCCTGGTCTCCTCACCTCGTTCTTCACCTTTGTGTACTCATGTACCCGCTCCACAGCCACAATGTTCGTCTCCAGCTCTGAAGATGTTCGCACCAGCCAGTTCAGTGTCTGGGTTACCTGTGTGGCAGAGCCCAAAAGATGCAGAGCTCAGTGGCACCCAGGAACAATCACCTCCCACCTCAGCTCAGGGACTCGGCCAGGGCAGGAGCATCCCTGGCCTGGCCCCTACCTCTCCACTCCCCAGTCACAGCCCCCTCTCCCCAGGCCTTCAAAAGCTTTCCTGTAGCATCTCTGATCCACAGAAGGAACATGCTCCTCCCCACAGCAGCAAGTATCCCTCTCACACTGGGATGTGGGCTCCCCTGGTTTCATAGCAGCTCGCCAGATGGCAGAACACTCCAGCCAATCCCCTCTCCATGGATCAGAGTTGGAGTCAGGGTAGCATCCTGCAGCCAGCCCAGAGCTCCCAGAAACAGCCTTGTCTTGGAGTAACAAAAAACTTTCACTGACTCACGTTGAGGGCAGAGGAGATGGAAAGACCCACAATGCCACCATCCAATGTGCCTTTTGAAATCACAGCTAGAAGCGCAGAGAAGAAGACCACCAGGCTCCCAACAAACTCCAGACGGATGGCCAGCCACCTGCACCAGGAGAGGACAGCTGAGGGGTGATGGGAGAGGCATCTGCCTGAGCCCAACACAGGGCCCACCAGCAAGGTCAGCACCCCTGCTCACCCAGCCCGGAGCCCAGCTCTGTACACATGGTACCTGCACCTACACAGCATGTGATTTGCAGCCAATTCGGCAAGCAGGTTCATTTTATCCATCACCCCTGGTGTTTAACATACACCCTCCTCTGCTGGTAGTGCCACGTACCTGAGGAACCCCAGCTATACAACCCTCACACACCCGAAGTATCTACCCAGTAACACGTCAACACCAGGTACTGCCCCATCACACTCCCGCCTGGCCTGGAGCATCAGCCTCTTCCCAGAACCCACCAAGTACATCTCAGCCCTTGGCAGAGCAGCTCACCCTGCCCAGGTGCTGAACACTTCTAGGGGGCCACACTCTGGCTTTCAAAAACACCCTAAAATATCTCCTTCCCACAGATAATGTCCCTATCCCAAGCTCCCCAGTTCCTACAAAGACCCTTAGTCCTGAGATCAAGAGGGAGGGCTGCAACATCTGAGGGTCCTTCCTCAGGGCCCAGAAGCCCCTGGGCAGTGGCAGCTGAAGGCTGTGGTGTGGCATAAGGAGTAAAACTCACCTATTTGAGATTATCCAGGAGTAAACACTTTTCTGATTGATGTCCATGGTTCTCTCATTTTGCTGCAGGAACCGTTCTTGGTGTCCATAGGCTCGGATCACGGAAAGGCCTGATACTGTCTCACCAAAGTGGGAGTAGATGGGAGACCTAGTTACTGAGTCCAGACGCCGTAGCTGGCGTGACGTGGAGATGTAGAAGTTCTGAAATGAGGGACGCAGCCTGGTTACCAACACAAAGCCCAGCAGCAACAAAGATACAGCTCTAAGCAGGGCAGAAGCTTCTCTCAAGCTCCAGCTACTCACCAGCACAAGATAGTAGAAGACAGCCAAGGGAATGATAATGAGAGCAAAGAATGGGGTGGCCAGCGAGATCATGAGCAATGTGCTAATAATGGCCATGAAACAGGAGAGCCAGCTGCGGAAGGACATGGGAATGGTCTCATCTATCGTGAACATGTCCTAGAGCATACAAAGAAGCAGAAAGAAGCAGTCAGTGACCACAGGGAGAGGAAGAAGCCCAAAGGCTCCACACATACAAGGTTCCTACACACTTGTGTGGTAACACAGTGCCAGACACTTGTAAAAATATTGGATGACACTAAGTTGGTGTTAGGGTCACAACCCCATTTAGGGCCACAGCTCTCAGCTTGAGAATGGCTGATTTAGCAGAGATGTTTTCTGTAATATTCTCCTGAACCACAGACAAGTTTTGGGATCTGCATCTTCATCTAGACCCAGGATGCAGGGGCAGGAGCTGAGGCAGAAAGAGGAACATGGCTGACCCCAGGTCCATGCAGGTGCATCTGGGTCTTCAGCTGGTCATCATCCCTCTCCTAGCTGGGCACCACATACTCCCTCATCTCAGAGTAAACACAGCAGCCCCATAGGCTTGATCTCAAGAGAGATTTTTACTCCCTAAAATCAAGAGATGTCACCAAAGGAATAAGTGGAGTTGCTGCATACTTGAAACTACCTGTCTGTACTCTCCCTCCTTTCTCATTTTCTGTTCTATGAGTCTCACTTACACAGCAAAGACTGTATATTTTGCTGAGAGTCCATGACCAGGACAAGTCAGTACAGGACATGAGCTCTAAGCTCCTGCCTCTCTTGGTAATCCACTCTGGACCCTCTTAATTTTCTCCACGTCCCTCTTGACCAGGTGGTCCCAAAACATGATAATCCAGGTGTGGCCTCCCTAGCACTGAGCAAAAGAGATAATAACTTGCTGTGATCTGCTGACCACTCTCCTCCTAGTATGGCCAGGGCTGTGCTTTGCCTCACAGTCAGCCTCACATCCATCATGCTCCTCTGGTCTCTTTCAGGCCCTTATCAGGGCTCATTCGTGCAGTGCTGAGCAGCAGCCGGGTTATGCCACCACCCAATGCTCTCCAGACCTGTGGAACAAACACCTTACTCCTTGTTGGGGCTGTTCTCTTACCTTGGCAAACCTATTCACAATGCGACCAGTTGGGGTCGTGTCAAAAAAGCTCATGGGCACATGCAGGATGTTGCTGAGCAGTTGCTGATGCATAACCCGAGAAGCCCTCATGGCACCACGAGCAGACAGGAGGGTTGCAAAGAGCAGGAAGAGAGCTGCAAGGCAAGCACAGGGCGGTCATCACCATCACTGCTGGCTGCAGGCTTTGTGAGCCGTATCCCTTCTGGATCACACAGCTGTGAGCTGGATCCCCTGTGCTCCCACACCCACCTTGTGACAATCCCAGTGCCCCAAAGACACCGATCCGCAGGTCTCGCTGCTCCACGGGATAGGTCTGGTTCAGGTAGCGCTGTGCATCGTCAGTCCAGGCACTGAGCCACAGGTTGGACCCCACAGTGGCAGCGTACTGTCCAACGTAGCCCATGGCAATCCAGAAAGAATACCACAAGCCAACAGCACGCAGGTACCGCAGGTACATGGAGAACTTCACCTGTGGACCAAATCAACTCATCACTACTGCCCAGGTGCCCACCTTGCTGCCCACAGTGCTCCCCTCCACCACCTTGCCCACCAGCCCCAGGCAGCTCTGTCTCCTTCAGTGCCTCTTGGCTGCAATGGGGCCACAGAACGCTGGCACTGGCTTCTCTGAGACAGTCATGGTCTTGGTAACACAGTGCCTGCTCCATCCATTCTCCTCACCTTGCCAGTTTCCACAGCTTCTTTCTCAATCAGTTGCTGGCCTTTCAGCTTCTGGGGAGGCTCCTCCTGGGCCTTCTTCCAGGAACTGGTGCTGCTTTTACTAAGACTGCAGGGAGGTGAGGGGCACTGTTAGTCACAGGGTGCTGGATGTCTTCTCCTCTCCTGGGGGTCCATCCCCATGCTGCATTGGGACTCCAGTGCTAGAGTCCTCTGGGAAATAATGTCCTAACTGGAGCAGCTTTTAATTAGTCCTGTGGAAGCTCTAGGCATTTGCAGCCAGGAAATCATAGCCCTTGCCCCAAAAGCAGAACCAGGCAGCAGCAGGAGTTTCAGGGAAGACCACAGAGTAAGGCTGTGACACACCAATGTGAGTAAAGGAAAGACTAGATGCTCCTGACCAAGCCCAGCTGGTGGTAGGAGCAGGCAGGGAGACTCCCAGCCCCTTCTCCACAGGAATTCTCCCAGTGAAAGCCCCAGACCCCCAGCTCAGAGGGAGTAGTACAGGGGCCAGGGGAGAGAGCTGAGAGCTCAGGTTGACTCCCCACCTGCGACTGAGCTCTCTCTGACGGATGCTGGCCTCTCGCTTCAGGGTCATGGTCACCACATCATCAGGCCCCTCCTCCACGCAAGGGTCAACATCATCCTCAACCTGCTCTTCATCTCCAGCTAAAGCTACAGCTACAAGCACAGGGATGAGAAAGGGTAGGGTCAGGCATTGAGGAGAGAGCAGATCTCATGCACCACACCTCCGTTGCACTCAGTTCCATCCTGCATCCCAGCCCCAGGTTGTGTCCCACCACCACACATCACACCCTCTACAGTCCTGCTGCAAGCCCAGTACAGCAGAAGGAGGAAAAAATCCATTGTGCTGGAGGGAGAACTGACAGGGGATGTCAGGCTAAAGGCCTGCACGAAGGCAGTCCCTGCTGCTGACTTATCCCGGTACCACTGGTGGGACCTCAAGCAGCTATTTGTGCTAGCTTAGTAGGTACAAGGTCTGGTAGGTCATGTCACTTCAGCTCAGGAGCATCTCCTTGGGCAGGTGGAGATGGGTTCTGTGGGGACAGACTAGGAATAGCCAGGCTCCAGCTGGACTGGAGCAGGCTGAGCCCAGGCAGGGTGAGCATCCACCTGACCTGACACCACTCCTCCACGTAGCACTGCAGGACATGACAAAACATTATCCAACAGCATGTTTGGAATAAACCAAAGGATCTTTCTCACCCAAGCATCACTAAGGTATGGAGCCTGTTGCCACATAAGATTATGGGACCCATAACCATAAAGGGACTAAAAAAGGAGTGAAAAAAATAGACAGGTCTTTCCCTGGCTGTGAATCTTACGCAGAAAGTCTTTGTGCTGCTGATTGCCAGAAGCTGGGGAAGATTGACAGCGGCCACCACTGGGGCCTGAGCTGGATAGAGCCAGGTTAGACTGATGGCTCAGATCTTGGGATTTTCATAGCCCCAAGACACAGGCACGACCCCTCTCACTGCTGCAGCCCCCTTGGGTTCCCAGTACCTGCAGTATTTTTCTCTGAAGCATCCTCCTCCTGGCTGCCGTACGTGTTCAGGAACTGGGCAAAGGCTGCCCTCTTTGCCAGCAGGCTGCTGTAGGAGCCGTACTCAGACACTGCTCCTGCCACCAGCACCACGATATTATCGACCTGGGGCAGGAAACTGATACTGTGCGTCACCAAGATCCGTGTCTGCAACAAAGTGGTTGCAAGGTAGTAAGCATCAGAGCACCACTCGCCCCCCAGCCATGGGCCTGCAGGCTCTCCATCCCTTACTTGGGGACCTCTCTGCTTTTCAGTGCCTGGCTATGGGGACACAGGGCACCCCTCTGGGAACACAGGAGGCCTCTCCTAACTGCTGCAGCCCCATGTGAAAGCCACAGAATCCCTCTCTGTCCCAAGCAAGCAACCTCAGCCTTCCCTGGATGGTCAACATGATGCCAGCACCACTCCAGCCTGGCTGGGTGGTGGGGAGGAGGGCACGGGTGCTCACCTTCTTTTGCAGCAGCCCTTTTGGCCCCAGCACATGGTCGAAGAGGTACTTGCCAACGTGAGCATCCACAGCAGACAATGGGTCATCCAGGATGTAGATGTCTGCGTCGTTGTACACTGCCCGGGCCAGGCTGACTCGCTGCTTCTGGCCCCCGCTCAAGTTAATGCCCTGGAGGGGAAGGGACACCTCTGAGCCCTGGGCTGGCATAGGGCAACAGCTCTGTCCTCTGCTGCAGGTGCTGTGGGAAACCCACAGTGCCCAGGGCTGGTACCTTCTCTCCAATCTCTGTCTGGTCACCTGCAGGCAGCAGTTCCAGGTCTGGAAGGAGGGCACAGGCCTTGATGACTTGCTGGTACCTGGCTTCATCCAGTTCTGACCCAAAAAGAATGTTATCTTTCAGTGTGGCATTCTGGATCCAGGCCTGCTGCGGGACATAGGCCAGTGAACCCTGGAAAGAGAGACACAAGAACACTGTCATCTCCTGCAGCTTGTCCTTGCCCTGAGCCACCATTCCAGGACCAGTCCTGCCCTGCTGCCTCCCCACTGAGCTCGCAGGCAGACACATCAGACTGCTCCTCTCACCTGGATGTTGACATGTCCCTTGATATTCTCCATCTCCCCGAGCATGGCTGACACCAGCGAAGATTTGCCTGAGCCCACAGCCCCCACCACGGCCACCAGGCTCCCGGGCGCAATGTCCAGGGTGACACTACAAAGACATTAGGGCTGATGAAGCAGCACTGCCAGGTCACACGCCAGCTCCTGCATGGGAACAGCACGGAGCCGTGTCCCCGGGGCACTCACATCTAGCAGCACTGTGAGAGGTGACAGGCAACCCCAGCTAACAACACAGACAGGTGCCCTCTCCCCACCCATCTGCCCCCAATAGGGCACTCACTCTCTTATAGCAGCATTGCCGTCCTGCTCCCAGGCGAAGGTGGCCTCCGAGAAACGCACAGCGCTGCCTGTCAGCAGAGAGCCATCCCTCAGGGCTGGGAAGCCCAGGGTTGGGCCCGCCTGGGACCCACAGGGACTAACCTGGGTGTTCCCCTACCTTCAATGGCGTTGTGGTGGATAGCTGAGGTGTCCAGGTCTTCTCCACCCAGGTAGCGCTCCAGCCTCACAGTCGACACCTTGGTCTGCCATGGCAGAAGGAGGATGGCAAGTGGGCATGGGGTGTAGCTGGGTGGGCTGGCAGGAGCCCCATAAGCAGCGCACCCCATACACACAGCCCCCACCCAAGCACCAGCCCCAACATCTGAGCCCCAAACCTGTGTCATGTATGTGAGTTCTGTCCCACCCCATTGACAGCAGAGTCCTGTGCACTGACCCCTGGTTGTCCAAGACCCAGGTCCATCACACAGCTGAGCCACATGTGCTGGTTTGGGCCATGGTATCATGACATCCCTCTGCACCCTCTGCCTGATATGAGGGCTGACCTGCACCAGGGAAGAGAGGACCATGGGCAGCATGGCCATGGGGAAGCGCAGCACGTTGAAAAGCGAGATGGCAGTAAAGGCCTTCTGTGCATCCAGGATGTTGTTCTCATCCACCAGCACATAGACGGCAAAGCTGGCCAAGGAGACCTAGGACAGACAGCAGGGAAAGACACCATCAGAGTGGTTGTGTGCAGCCTAGCCCCTCATGCTCTCCTAAGGTCTCAGCAGTGCCTATCTGCTGGGGACCTGTTCCCCTTCTGCTTGCCTTCTCCTTTGGGCCCCGTCTGATGAGACCCCTTTCAAACATGGCTCTCCTGTCAGCAGCCAGGACTATACTTTTCCCATCCCCTTGGACAAAGCCCAGCCCCAGCTCTGAGGAAGATGCAGCCCTCTCCAGACCCACTGGTGCTCACCAGGACGGGCGCACATGTGAACACAAAGATCGAGACTGACTGCAGGTAACTGAAGTTCACCAAGTCCTTGAGCTCGCGTCCCCGGATCTCATTGATTCGCTTCTCAAATGAAGGCTCCCAGGCGAAAAGTTTCAGGATCTGTGGGATGAGCAGGGTGAGCAGATGCTGGCCTCACAGGAATGCCCACCTTGACACTCAGCTTGCTGGAGGACAGCACCTCCATCACAGCTCCTGACTTGCTTAGAAATCTGCTTGCCCACCACATCTCCCCACTTCTGTCCTGCCCCATGGCTCAGAGCACTTCCCCACAGCATTCCCACGCTCATCCTCAGCTTTTGGGTCACTGCCAGCTCCTCTACCATCGTGGCAACCTACTCACCACCATGGTCATCCATAAAACCCTCTCTGGGCTCTCAAGTCTTGGTCCAGGTACCCAAATCTCCTCCCCAGCCAGCCTTTCAAAAGGTGAGGAAGCCAAAGGAATTGCAGAGACTGAGGCTTGGCTACCCCAGACACAGGGGCCCCATACTAGACTGTAACGCTGGACTCTAAAACTGTAGGGTTATACAGGTGTGATGCCTCCAGGTACAGTGCACCAAGAAAAGGGGTGCAGCAGTTGCCCAGGGGGGGTCTCCACTCCACTGTTCACCTTGATTCCATTGAGGATTTCGCTCATTATTTTCATGCGTTCATCCTTGTTCTTCATGTTCCTTATCTACAAACAGAAGAGCCAGAGGTCACCTAAACCAGACAGCAGCTCACCCTTGGAAATATATCTGGGAAGGGAAGGGTGGGCTCCAGAGACCAGAGGAGCTATCCTACAAAGCTGGACCTTGGTTCCCAGGGGCTCTGGACAACTTGGGAAAAAACAGTACCCTGTTGTCAGAGAGAAGCTAGAGTTTTATTTTTTGGTTGGTAATATCTCACTTTTACTTCTTGAGGCTGTACCCAGCCCTGTTCAAGTTCAGCTGTGATGGTAGAACAGGTCTCACCTGCCTCCCATTCATCTCCGCTGACCAGTCCCCAGCTCAGGCCACAGACACCCCCAGCCCAAGTCAGATAAACTTCCCAGGCTGGGAACGATCCCCAGCATAACAGAGAAGGGTAGAGGACCATGGAAAAAAGTGAGGGGAGCAACGGTGGACCTCGAGTGGGAGGCCAGGAAGGACCTTACACCCATCACTGACCTGGATGTTTTTGGCCCTGGAGACCAGGAACGCATTTATGGGGATGAGCAGCACCATGACTGCGATGCCAGCCAGGACAGAGGGGCCAAGCTCTTCCCAGAGGAAGACAATGGACAGGATAATTTGCAGGGGGGATGACCACAACTGGTGAATGAAGTTGGCCATGTCCATGAACCTCTGGGCATCAGCGGACATCAGATTCACCGTCTCTCCCACCGTGGACTCCTTGCGAGTAGCACCAGACATGGTGAGTGCCTGGAGGCAGAAAGCACAGTCACTGCAAGCTGGTCCAGGAGCAGACTGGCTTCCATCAGCATGGTGCAGAGCAGGGAATTAGCAGGCCAGGCTGAAACTGCTCCTGGTGCCTCTTCTTGACATGGGTACTGTCATCACTGCCTGCACACCAGCAACTGCTGGATGCCAGGGGCAAAGAAAGACATTTCCACGCAGGAAACCCAGCAGCAGCTGCCCTAGGTGTTGCACTGCTCTGAAGAGAAACCTCCCCTAGCCCCTGGTAGCTGTCAAACACACACAGTTGCAGCACCCAGGTCCCAGGCAGAACTAGCACCCACAGTGTTCCCAGCACTGGGTTGATGTCCCACAAGCTAAGGTGTCCCCATGCCTTCCTGAGAAGTAAAAGGCATACACCCCAGTCACCCCAGGTGGAAGGGGAGGCAATAGATGTTGGTAACCCCAGCCCAGCTTGGAGGAAGCTATCAGGAGTGATGACAGGGACACACCAACCTTCTTGTAGATGGCAGCGATGAGACTGGCACGCACATTTATGCCCAGCTGGAAGCACAAGCTGAAGTACTGCTGTAGGCAGAGGGACTGGATCAGCGCCGTCAGGAAGAGCAGGATGGTGTACAGATAGCCTCGCCAGACAAAGGACTCCTCATCTGACACAAAGGCGATCAGCAGCCTGGAGGGCAGAGTGGCCCATGAGACTCCTACCCTACTGAGACACCCAAGCAAGATGCTCCAAACCAACAGAGGGAGAGCATCCTCAGGAGAGCAGTGACAGAGACCCTGCCCAGACAGCTGGCTCGACACTCAGCAAGCTGGGGACCCCCACCCCAGGGACACTGTATTTCACATACAGCAGTGGGTCACTTGTGTCAGATTGTCCACAGAGACTGTGCAGCTCTGCAAAATGAATGGGGCAGGTCCTGCTGGGCTGAGCTGGACTAACTCATGAAGGGGCCCAAAGAAGAGCCAGGACTGTCTCCCAGGAGGAAGCAGGACTGCATAACAAAGGAGGTAGGGAGCAGGAAGCAAGATATCACCCGTATGAGCTGCCAGCCAGTTCAGATCACCTCTTCATTAAACTGTAAGCCAACACATTCTCACACCCTTGGTGAGGGCACAAAAAGGTGTGGGGCTTGGAGAGGTACATATATGGAGATGTGGCACTGGATGCAGTACACATCGCAGGTGGTGAGCTGAGGGCAAAGTCAGGTTAGGGCAGGGATGGAGATAGAGAGAAAGAACTCACTTCAGCAGCTGGGGGCTGACAAACACAAGTCCATCATGCACCACTTTGAAAGCCACTGATAGCAGGAGGTTCTGCCAGAAGGTCTTGCCCAGGGTTTTCACCAACCACCCCCTGGGGAAATCTTTGCGAGGGCCGGAGTCCCCTTTGTCCCCCTTCTTCTTCTTTGATTGCTTCTCCTCCTAGAGGGAAGCCCACACAGAAGTAAAGGAACTGGTTGTGCAGGCTCCTCGCACATGGCAGGATGCTTCCAGGACAGTGCCACAGCCCCCCAGACCAGGTATTCTGAATGAAGCCTTAGCTTGAACTCCTGTCGTGTTCCCTCTCGCTGATCTCTGCTCATGTCATACACCCCCAATACTAACACCTCTCTTGTGCAGGTGCGACAAAGAGAGCTGTTGCAAACCCCAGACCAGCCTGAACCCCACAGGCCAAAAATCAGGCTCCCAAAACAAGGGGATCTGCCGAGGACAGGGTTCCCTGTCCCTTGTCTTGGGTTCCCCCATCCTTGCCCATGGCCCTGCAGAATCAAAGAGGGGAAAAGCCAGCAAAGAGGGCTGCAGGGAGGTGAGGTGTGCCTACTCCCCAAGGCTGGACCTGGACATGGCCATGCAAGGCCAGGAGTGAGAAGAGATTTACCATCACCAGGATGTCTTGGCTCTGGGCCTTGCTCATGCTGTTCCCATGGTCTGGGTCACCTTCCCGGCGCCTTTTCTTGCGTTTCCGTTTCTCCAGTTCCACTTGGGCCTTCCTCACCGCAGGCTTCATGTTCTTCTCCAAAGCAGTGTAAAGAGCTTGCACCTTGTCTTTAGTTTTCAATTCCCAGATATCTTCTATCTCCAAGGGCTTGCGATAGCCCTTGTACACCAAGCTGTGGGGCAGAGACACTCCCGTCAGCAAGTTTCCCACACTACACCCGAGGGACAGTCCTTGCTGCAAACACAGAGACTTCACACCCAGTCTGGCCCTGGGCTCAGGCTGCACAGACTGCACCGAATGTGGTGCCTCTAAAGGCCAGCTCTGAGCAGCCTGTGCTGTGGGCTCACCCAGACAGGGCTGGGCCAGCCCCAAAGCACCCCTGCATTTCACCAGCCTCCCATGGAGCCCTGCTCACCTGCTGTACCACCCAAAGGTGATGGAGTTCAGGAAGGAGGCTGTCAGCTCTGGGTTCTAGGGTACAAAGCAAAGTGAGTACCAAGAGATCACGGATACTGAGGGATGGTGTTGGCAAGAGTTGACTCAGCACTCCCAGACATTAATTAAGGAACCCCAGTTTCAAACTGTGCCAGCTCCAGCCCCAGGAACCCCATTTCTCAGCCAGAAGCAGCCCTTCCTTGGACACACATGCAGATGCGCCAGGCTGCAGGCTCCAGCTCTCACTGTGCCCCTTGCTGAAGCCCCCAGGTCTTCCCTCCCACAGGGGCCAGGAGTCTCTGCACGGACCCCACCCTGCCCTGCACAGTGCCAGCTGGGATGAGGTACTGCAAGCCCACTCCCTCGAGGACCTCACACCTTCTTTGTGATTTCCTTTGTTTCTGGGGCAATGTCTGTGAAGCCTGAGACAATGAAGAGCAGCATCTGGAGCCCGTAGGAGATGTAGAAAAGGATAAACCGTGGCACATCAGCGATAGGTGCCTGAAAGAATTGAGAACCCAGGGTTACTGTTGGGGCATGTTTCAAGGCCACCTGGCACTCAAAAACAAGATCCAGCCCCAGGAGAGTGCACAAAGCTGGGCCCAACAAGGCAATGCACAACTCGTTCTGGGTCCTGGCTCAGCTTCCTTTCACGACCCCTCCCTACTTCTCCCTGACCTTCTCCCATAAGTCCATAAGCAGAGAATTGAGTTCTGGAGAGATATGTCTCTCCAAAGAGACAGGATGAATTCAAAGAGCAGTTCCTTCCTAGGTCTCTTCTGGTTCCCCAAGGTCCCTAGGGCAGCTGGGACCTCAGTGATACCACTGAGAGCTTGTCAAGAGATGAAGTCTGAAGGGATTTTCTTTGGGGACAGAACAAGATCATGGGAAAGCACAGAGGTTCCTTCAAACCAAACCTGCAGGGCTCTCCGGAGAAGCGACTGGAACGGCAATATCCCACAGAGCAGGGACAGGGTCCAGAAGCAGTAAAGTATCCCCGAGTCTCTGCACAAGCAGAAGCGTCGTGCATCATGGATCAGCAGGACCAGGAACTGGGGGAAGGAAAAGTAGTCAGAGGTTCAGGTAGGGCTGCAGGATTAGGTCTGGGCTCTAAACGTGCCTTTGGAGTGTGTGTCCCGGGGTGCCAGCACACGTGGTCTGCTGAGCTTCACTGCCTTGAAGATACTGAGCTCCCAGTGCCTGAGCTCATTGCCAACCCTGCATAAGCTTTGGAGGTAATTGCAAAGGGCAAAGGTTTATTTCAGGACAACAGAAGATCAGGCTCCTCATAGGAAAAGCAAGGTTTGAAGGGATCCTGACTGCTTCTCTCTTTAGCTGTTCTCACCCCAAATTCTCAGACATGCCCAGCTGTGAGGGGTCACAGTCTGCCTCCTGCACAACTCCTCCAGACCTGGAACTGAAGCCACATCAGAGTCCCAGCAGCACAGCCTCTCTGGGCAGTCACCTTGACTTATAATCTCACATGAACTCTGCACGTGAAACCAAGTGACATGACAAAATACAAAGGATAGCAAACTGGGGTGTGTTGCTTTTGCTTTTAAGTGTAGCTCCCGTGCATTTTGGCTTTGTTAAGGCTGTTAGAATATCACATATCTCACACTAGACAGCTGCAACTTCCAGGCACACGTTCCATCGAGCCAACAGCCCCTGTGTCCCCAGCTTTCTCCTCTGCCTGGGTATCCTGTGGCACTTTTCAACTCTGCACAAAACCGAGCAGCAACCCATGGGAAGCTGTGAGACATCAGAGTAACAAGCCATGGTCTGATGTTCACACAGTGCAATCAGCCCTGGGAAACCCATTCTGCTGCTACTAAGGCTTCTGCAGGAAAGCTCAGCTTTAAGGATAAAAGGAGGGAGCACCACACAACCAGACACCTGCCCTCAACTTATCGCCCTTGTGCACCACCTGCATGTGTCCAGGGCTAGTCCCTACCCATCTTCCAGGCTACACTTCCCTCCTGGACATGGCTTCCAGCTGATGTCTGTGCTATGGGAAGTCTCCTGCTGCTTGGCCCCGTGGTCTCACCCCGTCTTTTTAGTAACACACAGCACATTTACCAGCCGATCCCTTACCCAGGTGGCAAGGTACAGGCTGGGATTTGTGTACTGGACAGCTGGCAGGGGTTCCATATCTGTGTCCTCCAGGAACGTCAGGACCAACTCCACCACTGCCGTCGCCATCAGCATGATAGCCAGCACCTGCACAGAGAGCAGCCGTGAGGGGAGACCCAGCCCATCATGGGCTCCGGGAACCAGTGGAAGCCAACACAGATGGGCTTAAAAGCATTGTGTCCCATACACCATTATACCTTTTCCAACCCAAACATGGCCCAGGAGAGCTTTCTAGGGCCCTGTGGAGCTACAGCACTTCCACAGGAGCACTGCTATCATTTTAAGCTTGAAGGATAACAACCCACAAGATGAGAGGTCCCAGTACACACCTCAGCTCTCCCTCCTAGTGCACCCCTGCCCTGTTATCCCCCCTGTCCCAGATACATCTCATCCTGGGCTCACCTTTATGTTTCTGTCCCAGATGGTGCCTTAGCCCATTGCTCCTTCTCTCCTACACTTTTAATCTCTCCATCCCACACCTGTCTCCAACCCAGAGGCTTTCCACTCACCACCCCTCCACCCGAGGCTGCTCCAGCCTGTCCTCTGTGCCCTCTCAGCCCCACTCTACCTGTTTGATGATGTAGAGTGTGGTCACAGAGGATTTCTTGGCTCTGGATTTGCACATGGGCAGGAGCTGCCATGGAGCCAAAACCCAGAAGAAGCCAAGAGGGACCCAGACCAGCACAGTCTGCTGGAAGCACACGGGCAGGTCAGCATCCGGACGAGCAAGGTAGGAGTCGTTCTGGGGGCAGCAAGGAGACAGCCAAGTCACTTGGGATGGTTCACCCTCACCTGGCTCACAGCAGAAGAGCCAGCACCCCTATAGTTCCTACCCCCACCACTCCACCCTCTCACACTCCCATCCTCAACACCCATCTTCCTGGCTGAGCAGTGCAGTGCTCACCCAAGGTCCCAGCTGATGTCCTACCCATCTATCTGCCTGAACCTGGGCTTGCTGGAGGCAAACCGGCAGTAGCTGGACCCAGGTCATTCCCTGAGAGGTCCCTGCAGGACGTCCAGTGTTCCCAGCTGGGCTGTGGGGCTAAAACTGGACAGGGCTCACCAGGGAACTATCATTTGCATCGTTGTCTTGTGGATACTACCCAGGCAGTGCACAGCACTCAGTGCCATGGCAGCCCTGGGCAAATAGCAGAACACTGGTCAACCTCTGGCAGTTGAGTCCCACTGGATGAACCTTGGGATCTACTGCTCTCTCCTTACACTGAGCGTCCCACCCCAAGAACGGGTGACAGGGGTGTTGCAGCTACTCACCCAGAAGACAGAGCCACAGAACTTGTCCAGGGCTGCCGACATTGCTCCGTCGAGAAGAGGCAGCAGCTCCTTCCCCTCGCCGTGCCTAGCTAGGACAGTCTGGGGTGGATGCTTGGGACAAAAGTCCCCACACACCCTCAGGTGGTGTTGGGAGAAAATCCCTGATGACACAGTTAATTTTTAACTTGGTGCTGTTGTGTAATGCCACAGACCAAAACGGTGACCAAAAGAGCTTTGGAAACTTCATGGGCCCTGGGGACAGCAGGAGAGGAAGGGCAAGAAAGAGATGATAGGGGAGATGCAGGGAAGCTGCTGTCACAGTCACTGCAGGACACCACAGCCTTCACAGGTGCACACCAACCAAGACAAGCTTGTATGGACCCATTAAAGACAACCTACTTTGGTGCAACAGGCTTTTCCTGCCAGAACCAGCCTGATGAATGCTGTCAAATTATCCAGCAAAGGCTGGTCCCTCAGGAGCCAAAGAAGACAGTACATGTTTTCTCATGTACCAGTCAGCAAGGAGGCCCAGGACACCAGCAGTGTTCCAGGTCTGGGAACTTGCAGCATCTGGAAGCTGAGCTGACCGCATGCTGCAGTGGTCTTCCTGAGTCCCCAGGATCCAGGTTCCTTTTACCAACTTCTGGCCTGCACAGCCTGGAGGCTTTACCAGCTCTTCCTTTTGCTTTTCTCTTTCCCACATCTCTGTGTTGTCTGCTTGTTACAGCAGCTGGCTGGCCACAAAACCCAAAAGATACTTTGAATCTTCATTTGAAGGTAACCCACACCACCTGAGACAGCCAGAGGGCCATTCCCGAGGAGGATGACAGCCACTAAATCAAACCCCTGCTGCTTAGGTAGGTGGAGGTGTGGGAGCAGATATGGATGGTGCTACTTGAAGGCTGGAACTAAAATTGCTTTATCATGCATGCTCTTAGAGAGCAGCAGGTAAAAGGGGAAGCTAGGGTGACTGCAAGGATTCTGCTGCCTGCTTGTTTATGGAGTTAGTAAATAGCTCAGAAGTCAAGGGTGACACAATGACTAATTGCTTAGGAACAATCCCCTTACCATCTGTAGCAGAGGAGTTCAATGTCCAACTTATTGGTTAATTATTATTGGCTTGTCTGATTAAATCCACTTGGTTTCGTAAATAAAACTATCCCTAGTGCTAGGTCCCCTGGGCCAGAACCAATACACTGCTGATGAGAGCAGCAATCTGATGCAAGGGATAAGAAGTAAGTGAATGGAGCAGTCACTCCCTCAGCCCTCCTCCATCCAGAATGCTGACACGATTCTTCTTTCTGCTCGCTGGCATGGGTGTCCTCTGGCCTTGCTTGTACCTACCTGGAGTGCCACTGCCAAAGGAGCACTTGCTCAGACATCTTGTCTCAGTTTTCAGTCCGTGTCACAGCCAATCCTCATCCCATCTCTGGTCTCATCCTGAGCTTTGCTCAGCACAGGATGCCAGCCTTAATGTTCAAAACCATCACACCCCCGCTTTCTCTACCCTCACACCTGGGACATGGTTCTCCTAAAAACCCACAAAGCCACCCCACTGTCCTTCAGCTCCTTCCATAAAGCTGCCTTCACTACAATACCCAGTGTTCACTGGAACTAACCTAATCAAAGTGGTAAGATCTCTTTGGCCAACAGCACCACACCATTTCCCTGTGCTCCCCTGCCTTTACCCATCTATTGTCCACCATCTTATAACCTACCTTTTCAAAATCAGGCATAGCTTCATGCCTGTCTCACACAGGATCTGGTCCAAGACAGAAGCTTCTGCAAAGCAAACTACAAATTAGTCCAGCCCTCACTGCTCATCTGTTTCTGAAGGGTTTGGTTCTCTACTCCGCCATGCTGCAAACCCCTGGGAGTTCAAAAGCCTGTATTTTTTTCTTTTTACAAAAAAACAAAACAAAACACCTTTACACCAAAGAACCAGCCTCTGTGTTTATGGTGCTGGGGGCTCTGTGTCAGCAGAATATTCATGTTAATTGAGTTAGAGGTATCTTAATCATCACCATGACTCATGACATCTTGCAACATAAGTCATGAACTCTTCAATCAGGTGTCCTGAACTATACTGACTATAACCAGAAATTCAATAATTTCTTACGCATTTGGATCCTTCCTGCTGCCTACACACCTGTCAGTGCTGAAGCTGTCTCTGACACCAGCACCATGCAGCCATTCTCTTCCCAGTTCCTATGCCGAGAACTACCACGTACATTCCTGAGGTGTTCTGGAAGAGACTGATACCTCTGATGGATCTGTGTGAAAAGCTGGACATACTTTGAGCTGAAGATACGCAGTCTTTGTTATAGGTTTTCAACAACTTGATTCTGTTTAAGGTGACAAAACATGGTGCCACCTTGTCAAATACTGCCTTCTCCTGCACATCCTCACAGGCTGCTGTACGCTACAGCCAAGGTGGACAGACAAATCCAAATGCAGTTTTTTCTTCCCACTATCTCTGCTGTCAGGGAGCTTCTCTTCAGCTTTGTAGATCTTTTAGAGAAGGGCAGGCAGCAAGAGTAAAAGCACTTTATCTCTGGGTCTCTAATCTTTTGATGGACCACTCTGACACCGTTTTGATCTTCTGTTGGGTATTTTGCAGGACAACTGAAATGAGTCCAAGGCTTCGGTTCTGACTGGGCAGCAATAATCCAACAGGCACACTGCCCCAAGCACTGTCTGGGGAACATGCAGATGGTTTGTGCTTCATGTTAAGAAAAGGACCTGGAAAGTCTCTGAGAAAAATCACCTTGTCCTCCCTGAGAAGTTTCACCATATACCCATCCCACCTCAAGCACTGACACGCCACAGCCCAGGATGCCTCACAACTAGCTCGCTAATCAGTCAGGTAATTAAAAGCTCCTTCCCATCCAAACTTATGTTCATCACCTCTACATGTCAATGTGCTTCTCTCTACCTAGCAGCTGCTTCATTGCTAATCCCCAGCTATACTACTGGCTGACCATAGCAGGTTGTTTTCCAGCTGTGGCTACGATGTTTCTCTCCCTGGCACTCTGGATGTGACTGTTTTCTCCTCGGGTGAAGCAGAGGCCTGACTAATTCAGCACAAGTCTGACTCTTGCCCCTCAGACCCAGAAGGCAGCTCTCAGACCTACCTCTCCCGACACCAGGGTTTGAGTCACGGATTCAGCCCAATGCTTATTTGCTATTCCTTAGTTCTCGGGGGGCGTTTCTGCCTCCTGTGCACACTGCCTTACGTTACACAGATGAGCCCATCTGCACATCTCTGTTCACAGAGCCCATCCCAAAGACAAACACGCTGTAATGAGCCATGCAACATAGATCACAGTCTTACCTGCAAAATGAAAATAAATTTTAAAAAGCACAGCAAGAAGGGGAGCAGCTGCAGTGTTTATTTGACAATCACACGCAGTGCTACACAACTCCATCCCCCTACTCGCCCAGCTCCCTTTCTCCCAAATACTGCCAAATAGCTTGTTGCTGCAACATCTGGGAACGAGTCCTTTTTATTTAAAATGGCCAACATAAGTTTCCAGGCCAGGGACTGGTCATTCAGGGGAAGCCAAGGGAGGAGATGTCAGGCTTCGCCACCCAGTTCACATCCTCTGCAGCCTGAGGACGGAAGCGGTACCCATCTGTCCATGTGGCAGGGAAGACCCCGCAGTCTCAGCGCTCTTGTCCCAGCACGGTGCCTTCCACTACAGAATGTTCTTTGCGATCGCATTCAGGGTCCTCACTTTGGCCACATCTGCTACCTTAATGGAGTATTCGGGGGCAGAGAAGGACGCTCCCATGGCAACGTTCGGGTTTCTGTCAGAAAAATGACTGGTTAATACATGCAGGTGATACAGATGAATAAGACTCACTGAGAAGAACTCACTATCTCCCCTGGCCTCAGCAGTGGCTGGAGAACCTGCTGGTGCCACCCAGACCAAAGATGAGACAGTAACAGAAAGAATAATACAAAGGCAAGAAACAACAGCATCAAGAGAAACCTGGTGCAGACCTGTGGACAAACATAAGTCATCCCTCAGAGACACATCCCATCAGCCTCCCAAATCCTGCACATTCCAATGCTAAAGGTCTGAGACAGCTGCACCAGAACCTGCCTTCCCAAGTGCCACCGAAGCGCACTCACAAGCCCCAGGGCAGCACTAGCAGAAGTAACACCAAAGGGATCCACTTACACATGGAGCTCGTGCCCAGATGGTGAGCACCCCTGGACAGAACAGAGCCAGGCATCATGATCCAACCATGAGAGCACAATTAGCACTCAGAAAGCTGTTTGAAATTTATGCCTGTTCTACAAGCTCATGTCCACATTAATCCAGCTTTTTCCCTGTAGGGTTTTGCTACAAAATAATAAATAAAAATAAATAATCAGTCACCTGAACTTCATTCCTGAGTCCCGGACTGAGCGAGCAGAGCAGTGAAACTCAGAAGCAGTGGAGCCTTCCAGAATCCTCTGCAGGTTTCGCTCTGTGATGCCACCCCCTGGTGAGAAGGATCCCGATGTCACACACAGTGCAGATGGCACTGTCTCAGGTACCTGGTACCACCCCAGGACCTACACCCTAAGGGACAAGCACCATCTACACTGAGGGGAACAGACAGCCCTTGGGACAGCGGAGATCCAGGCACATGAAAGGAGACAGGAGAAGCCTTGGCTCCTGCTCTCCCACAGATCTAGAGCTGTCCCCAAATCCTCCAGCAAGTAGCAGCTGCGGGTCTCTGCCACCCCCAGCTGGCTGCCCGGCCTTTACATGCACCAGGGCAGGAGCTCCTTCTCCAGGGTAGCTGGCTGAAAAAGCCAAGATCAGACAGCACATCCCAGGGCGAGGGTCTAGGAAGCAGGGGCTAGGGACAATGGGACCTGGTACAATGACAAAAAAACATTACCTGGCACCACCACAATTCGGCCCTTTGCCTGAAAGAACAATAATATGTTAGTGGTACTGCTTAGCACCACACCCACACGAGCATTTGTGGGGCAGCAAAGACCTTTATGTGCAGCACCTTCAGTAAGCCCACGGGTGTCACCATGGCTCACAATTTGTGTACTCTCACATACCTCTTTTGTACTATTCATGTTTTACAAGGAAAAGCAGAAAAGACTTTGCAATTACAGCTCAACTTGTCACCATCTCCTCCTACCTTTCTTTGCCCCCTGGCTGCCTCCTGAGTACAGCTGTTTCATTTTCCTAACGGGGACTGTGAGATCCCAGCAGGGACCCCACCTTGCTGTGTACATGGGCTCATCACTCCAGCTGCTGAAACCAACTCTCACTGCCCTCCCTCCTCCCAGGCTGCTAGCAAGAACAACCCAACCACTCCTTCCTGTGGGAGAGTTTGGGGTCCAGCCCACGTGGACTTGGGAAAACAGGTGAAGGCCAAGCCAGACAAGAAGGGAAGTGCTCCTGGATGAAAGTTTCCTCACAGAAAGGACTACCATCAAGGGTACCACAAGGGCTACCACAAAAGACCTGCCTCCAGGCAATGCCCAGGAAGCAGCTATGGGAACCCCAGGGAACACTTGCTTACCTGTTCTGTGAGCCTCTTAATCAAGGACAATCCTTCCAGTGCTGAGCTGTCACAGCCGCTCGTCAACACCCGCTCAAACCCCAGAGAAATCAGGGTCTCCAATGCCACCAGGGGGTCGTGCACCATGTCGAAGGCTGCAAGATCAATAGATGAGCTCAGAAACCACTCAGCTCATAATGCTCAAGCCCTGTCCACTGGCCAGCTCAGGAGCCCAGGAGACAACAACAGGAAGGATCCTCCTTACAGCTGGCTGCCCCCACGGGGAGCCACAGCTCCTGACTGTGACGTCCCCATGTTCAGCTCCTCAGACACCTCCCCACACACAGGGCAGTGACAGAGCCCTGAGCCTGGACCCCCGGGTCCTTTCCCCTCCTGGGGGAACATCACAGCCCCAGCCTGCTCTTGCACAGGATGCAGAGCTCCTTTCATCCAAAGCACGACCAAAGCACACTAAGCTCAGCTCCCTCCCAGTCCCACCAGCCCCTGGCAGCAGGCAGAGGCTGGTCCCTGCCAGGGCTGCTGTCCCAGGCAACTCACCTCGGTGAAACGTGACAGGCAGGGGACGGCACACCGCTGCAATGAGAAGACATATGGTCAGTCAGGGCTGGCACAGACAGCTCCTTGCGCGTGAACCAGAACAGCACATGAGATGAAAGAGGACAAAGGCTTCTCCGGTCATTCCTGGGGAGCTCAGAATAGTCCCAGGACTTGCTGAAAACAACACAGCTGCTGCTCTTTGGTGGGGAAGAGTTCTTCTGCCCTTTGAGGAAGAAACCAACCTTTGTTTTTGTGAGTAACACCAAAATCCCCCATCTCATCTGGATCAAGCAGAGCCCACGTTCCCACCAGAAACATCTTTCTTTGCAGGAAGGAAGCAGGGAAATCTCATCTACCTGGAGAAGGGACAGGACCACTGCTCTCTGAAAGCAGCACAGCTGATTTTTGTGTCTTCCTTCACTACTTGCAATTTCTGCTTTCAGACCACAGCAAACTTCACCAGCAGTGCTCTATTTACTGGGCAAAGCCTATTTATTTCTACAAAAAGAAATCCAACCGCCTCCTGCCCTGGAAACGCTGGCTCCAGCAGAGCACCTCATTGCTGTAGCAGAGACAAATCCTGCCAAGACCTCTCCCTTTTGCTATGCTACCGACAGCACGTTCACCTTAACACAAGAACCTCAGCACCACATCACCAGGGAAAGGCTCAGCCCTCTTTAGCTTTGGCTGTGGCTCACAGAAAAGAAGTGGAAGCAAATTCTCTTTCTCTCTACGTGTTAGGGGTCTGCACTAACAATTACCCACTGCAGCTTCAGTAGCTTTCTATGTTTCCACCTCTCTCTTATTATCTCTTCTCATCGGGTGTGTCACAGGGAAGTTGACAGCTATCCACAAGGCCAAAGTCCAGGAGAAACATATCCTGACAACTGCAGCAGGGATGTAAGGAAGAGAACAAAGGGCGAAGAAAATGGAGAGTCACAGAATCACTTGAGTTGGAAGGGACCTTAAAGGCCATCTAGTCCAACTCCCCTGCCATGGGGAACCATCAAGGTTGGAAGACACCTTAAAGATCAAAAGGAAGGAGAGAATCCAACAGTTTTAACGCTCTGGTGCCCCCAGAGCAGCCCACCCGTGCCTCTCCCCTCCTCAGACCCTGCTGTTATGGCCCAGGCACCCTCCAACTCTGTGTGAGCCACCTTAGGCAGCGGCCCTCAGCCTGCAGAGCTCCTCACCCTCCTTCCCTCGGCATCAGACAGGGCAGGGCCGAGCTCCTGCCCCGGTCACGGCACAGTGCCCCTGTCCTGCACACACTCACCCAGCAGCGCCGTGCAGAGCTCGGTATCGATGCGGCCGTCCTCCGTGAGGGCCCCGAACACCAGCCCGTCGGCACCGTGCAGCTTGGCCAGGCGGATGTCGGCCTTCATCACCTCCACCTCGCGGTCCGAGTAGAGGAAGTCCCCGCCGCGGGGCCGGATCATCACGAACACGGGGACCCGCACGCACTGCTTCACCACCTGCAGCAGCCCTGGGGGCGGCGGGGCAGCTCAGCACCGGGCGGGCGGGAGGCCCACGGGGACCAGCGGGGCTGCTGCCTCCGCGGAAGCCATGGGGTGCGCAGGGAAGCCGTGCTGGCGGGAGAGGGCGCGGGGGAAGACGGGGAGCAGCAGGGGAGCAGCAGGTGCGCCGGGCGCGCTGAGCCCCCCGGGACGGGGCCAGGACCGGCCCCGGGGGAGAGGGACCGGGGGACTGGGACCAGGGGAGGGGGACCGGGGGATGGGGATCAGGGGACCGGCCCCGGGGGAC
>VZRW01010851.1:0-11327 GCA_013398125.1 Aegotheles bennettii | reverse complement strand
CGGAGGGCCGGGCGGGTGAGCGGCAGAGGCACCGCGGGCACGGGGGCGGCTTCTCGGCGCGGGGGATCCCGCACGGGAGAACGGGCACCCGCTGGCCCGGGACAGTCCCCTTCGCCCCCCAGCGGGCACTGGCCCACAGAGCCCCAGACTGGTTTGGGCTGGAAGGGACCTCCAAGCCCCTCCAGTGCCACCCCCGCCATGGGCAGGGACACCTCCCACCACACCAGGGTGCTCCGAGCCCCATCCAACCTGGCCTTGGACACTGCCAGGGAGGGGCGCAGCTCCCACCTGGTGCCCTGTCCCTATCCCGAGCACGGTGGTGCCTCTGCCCACACCCCAACTGCCAGCACCGCTCTCCTGCCCGCTCCGGGCAGCCCTGGGCGCTGTTGGGCTTCCTGCCAGACATCAGGGCTTGTTCCTGGGCTTGCAGAAGTCACCTTTGTACCTGTGTCCCCACGGAGCGGGCAGGCGGAGGTGGATGATGTCCTTGCTGCCATCCGGCCAACCACCTGCCTGATTTCCATCATGTTGGCCAACAACGAGACGGGGGTCATCATGGTGAGCCCGCAGGCAGCGAGCAGGACGGGGCGGGGACATCCTTGCAGAAGGGGGCTCTACAGGGGGGAGCAGACAGTCCTGGGGTGTCACAGACCCCCTTCCCCCCCCCACAGCCCATCGCGGAGCTGAGCCAGCGCCTCCATGTCCTCAACCAGCGGAGAGCGGTGGGGGGGTTGCCCAGGATCCTGCTGCACACGGACGCGGCACAGATGATTGGCAAGGGGCATGTGGACGTGCAGGAGCTGGGGGTGGACTACCTCACCATCGTGGGACACAAGGTACGGCCCTGCTCGCGCTGCCTGGGTGCTCCTTGCCCTCGAAGACATCTCTTGGGGCACCAGGGAGACTTTGGGTGCCCCCCACAGCTTGGTGTCTCATCAGTGGGTAGAGTTCTCTGCGGGATGAGGCTCTGAGGGCAGCCTGCAGCTGGGTGACCAGCTTGGGCGAGTCAGGGGACCCGTCTGGAGGGGAAGTGGGAGGAGGTAACAGTCTCAGAGGAGGTTTAGACTGGATGTTAGGAAAAATTTCTTCACTGGAAGGGTTGTCAGCCATTGGAACAGGCTGCCCTGGGAGGTGGTGGAGTCACTGTCCCTGCAAGTGTTCAAAAAACCAAAGAGATGAGTCCCTTGGTGAAACGGTGTGCTGGAAACTGTTGGATTTGATGATCTTGGAGGTCTTTTCCAACCTAGTTGATACTGTGAGGTTAGGACAGGAGGATGGAATTTGGGCAGGGGGTGCCTGATGGTGCATCACCATGGCTGTCTCTCCCCACAGTTCTATGGCCCGCGGATCGGCGCGCTGTACGTGCGGGGCCCTGGCATCACCACCCCACTGCACCCCATGCTCTTCGGAGGAGGGCAGGAGAGGAGTTTCCGGCCGGGGTAGGTGGCTGGGTGGCAGTGATGAAAAAGCTGGTCTGATTGTTGTGCTGTGATTGTGACAAGGTTCTGNTCTGCCTCTCTTCAGCTGTCAGCTGGTTGCTATCAGAACGTGACACCTTTAGAAATTCAGAGAAGGTTTTATAACTCTAGAGCAGTCCAGAAATTCAATAAAATAGTCACTTTGCTTTGGAAATGTGATGGTACTTGAATTTTGGGAGATTCCTGTGAGCAGCTCAGTGACCACTGCAATAATTTCTATTGGCTCTGTATAACCACTGTCACCTTGGTGCCATGACTGAGCAGTGTTCAAGTTCTGCAGCATGAGCTTAGTACAGGTGACATTCACAGACCCATTCATGATGATCTTGGTTGTTATGTTTCTCTTGTTTGTCCAATAAGAGACAGAAAGGCAAGTGACTGCTACAGGTGGTGGCCCGGAGAACTGGGCCATGGCTGGTGGCTGCTCAGTCCCCTGCCAGCCCTGGGGCAGGCAGCCCAGCAGGGAGAGGGATCGTGGGAGGGAGCTTGGTGCCTGGGCAGGGCCACAGGGGGGTCCACCCCATCCTGACCCCTTTGGGGTGTCCAGGACCTCCCATGTGTGGAACCCCTGTGCCCTGAGGTTGGGTTTCTGGTCCAGAGAAATAATTCCCTGTTCCTTCTTCCCTTCCAGCACTGAGAACACCCCGATGATCGCCGGCCTGGGCCAGGTGAGCCAGTGCCGGGCATGGGTGAGCGGTTCCCCGGGGCACTGTCAGTCACAGCCAGCACGGAGGGGGACACTGCTGCTCCCCAGTCATTGGAAGTGACGTGCTCGGGGTGTGGGAGGGCACCTGAGCTACCAGGAAAGGGGATGGGGCTTTCTGGTGCCAGTGAGAGGTGGTGCTGCAGGCTTGGCAGCCCTGGCCATGGGCAGCTGCACAGCTCACGTGGTGCTGTGGGGACACACAGGGGACCTGGCAAGGGCAGAGGCTGTTGCCGGGGGCTGCGCAGGGAGGGAGGTGCTGTGGGGTCCCTGACTGAGCCTGTCTGGGTTTCCCCTCCTCAGGCTGCAGAATTGGTGAGCAAGAACTGGGAGGCCTATGAGGCTCACATGCGGGACATGCGGGATTACCTGGAGGCCAGGCTGGAGGTGAGCAGACCCGGTTCCTGTTGGTCTCAGCCTGGAGCCGGGGTGGGGATGTCCCTCTCCTGCTGCCTTCTCAGCAGGACAGAGCTGCTCACCAGCCCGAAGCAGTTCACAGCCCTCTGATTTCCCCAGGCCTCCTTTGGGAAGCAGAGGATCCACTTCAACAGCCACTTCACGGGCTCCAAGCGACTCTGCAACACCTCGAACTTCTCCATCCTGGGCCCAGGCCTCCAAGGTAGCTCTGACCCCACCACTGCCCGGTGACGGTGCCCACGGAGCTGAGTGCCTGCCCCACGCAGCAGCTGGGCACTGTGAGACCCGTGCCTGTGTGCTGCAGGGCGCAGGGTGCTGGCTCACTGCAAGATGCTTCTTGGCAGCGTGGGAGCCGCCTGCCACTCGAAGAAAGGGGATCGGTAAGCAGCAGGCTTGGCCAGGCCCAGGGCATCTTCCCAGAGGAGAGCGGGTGGGAGGCAGCGAAACAGAACAGGGAAAGGGCCCCAGGGTGGCTGTGGGCAGCGTCACCTGGAGCAAAGAGGGTGCAGAGCTTTCCAGAGGGGCTCGGGGGCTGTGGAGCAGGGTATTGCAGCTGGAATGCTTGACTACTGCTTGGAAGGACTTGGTCCCTCCTGGCTTCGGTGATCCAACTGAGCTTGGAAGTACTGCCAGAAGAGTCTGCCTTGTGCCTGGGTCTGCCCTGCTCACCCACTCAGGGCCAGTTTGGGTCTCCAGTGGGCTCCTTGATGAATCTTTCTGGTGATGCACATGCTTCCTCGGCCTTTGAGTTAACCCTGATCACCCCCCTGTCTGCGTTCCAGGCCCTCCTCCATTCTGCTCAGCTGTGGGATCCCCTATGAGGTGGCACAGAATGCCTTGCGGCTGAGCGTGGGGCGAGACACCACCCGGGCAGATGTGGACCTGGCAGTGCAGGACCTCGTGCGGGCCGTGGCACAGCTGGACCGGGACCAAGCTCTGTAGACCCCAGGAATCCTCCCCGGCCATCACCCAGGTTCTTGGGATGGGATCGTGCCCTGCTCGACCCTGGGGTGCTGGCTGCCCATGTCCATTTGGGCTCAGTTTTGGCAGGATTAGTTTTGCACCTGATCCTGAAGCCGAACTGACCCAGCTGGCAGTCTGTGATGGTGAATCAGCTGCTGGGGAAGTGGCAGCTGGTGGTGGCAGCGGGAGGAGGAGGTGGGACCACCCATTGCAGCAGCGATGTGCTCTTGGTCTGCTCAGCCGTGCGTCAGCTTGTGCTCCCGGGGCTCCTGGTGGGGCAGGCAGCAGGGAGCTGTGCTGAGGAGGGGGTTGTGCTGCTTTGAGGTGGGGGCAGCCCATCAAGAGCGTGCTCCAGACTGTTGTCCCCCTGCACAGCACAGGGGTCTGGGGGGTCGCGCTGCCGGGTGCTCCTCACTCGCCAGCACGTGCCCAGCTGGCTGCCCACGTGCTGGCACCATGGAGCCCCAGCACTCGACTCCCTTCAGAGTGTGACAGGCATGGAAGCTGTAGGAGACAGAGCCTTTTGCCCTGGTTGCTTTCCACAGAGGAAGCTTTCCTGCTGTCTTACCCGTCAGAGAAGAACAGACCATCTGTCTTGGAGGGAAATGAGGACACAGCGAGATGCTGGGCTGGAACTGCCCTGCCCCTGCCTGGGCCCGGAGCTGCCAAAGGGGTTTCTGGCCAGGAAGGGGTTGGGCATGGCTTTCCCTGCACAGTGGTGGGTGACCTGCTCCCCTTCCTCCTGTCCTTCCTACAGCAGGCAGAGCTCCTGGCTCCATGTGCTCCTGAAGGAAACCCGTCTGCCCGGCGTGGCCCAGGCGGTGGCTCCTCACTGACACTGGAGGACAGCGGTGTCACACGGACCAGGAGCGGTGCCAGCAGGGCTGACTGGTACTGGGGATCTGGGTCTCCCTGGCTATGAATAGGAATAAAAGTGATTGCTTCTGCTGCTGTGGCTTTTTCCCAAGTGAAATTCCCATGTGCTTTCCATGGTGTTTCCCGCGGGGGTGGCTGGGCTGGTTGGGGTCACCTGAGCGATGCCTTTTCCCTCAGAAAACTCATGTCCCAGAACAGGGGCACAGGCTGCTGGAGCAGGGAGGTGACTGCTGGTCCTGGCTGCCACGGAGCCCACGGACACAGATCCTTAGATGCTGGTCTTTCTCTTCACTAGCCATACATTAGCACGGCCAGGAATCCTGTCTGGAACCATAAAACCCAGGGGCTTTTTGCGAATGGAGTTTGTGATGGCAGTGTGGGGACCCAATCATGCTGGCTGCCTGCTGGGCCACCGCTGCTGCTCACGCCTCCATCTCAAATGAAACCTTCTCTTTTCCCTTTTTTTTTCCTCCCTTGCATAATAGTCAAAACCTCTTTTAGAATTAGTGGTTCTGTAGAAAGAATATTGCTCTCCTTCGGGGGTAGATCCCTGATCTATCGGGGACCTTTTGGTTCCTGGGGACCTTTCTTTCACAGCTGTGGCACAGCTGGAGATTCCATTCTCAGGGCTCTTTCCCCCACGGGAGCTCTAGGCTTTCTGCATTGACTCGGACAGAAATTTAGCCACAAAGCACAAAAAGCTTTACTGACTTGTTCTTTATACACACGGGAAATGCAGGTTTTAAGCACAGAAATATCAGCATTACTACATTTAGAATATCACAGCCAAAGCACACCAAGTGTTACAGAGGGTATGGACACTGGGGACCATCTCAATGGTTTCACTGTTGGTCTTCCTACGACCACACTGCACAGGGACCTGGGGAATCCCTCTGCATTGCCTTATCCAGGGAAGGTGAGGAGGGGCACACCTGGGACACGGCCAGCCCGTGCTCCCGCTCATGCACCCGGCGAGCTGGGGACAAAGCAGTTTCTCAGGACATAATGGTTGTAAGCATGAGAACAAACTCACCTGTGGTGGGAGTTTGAAAATACCAACACTGCTACATCAGCTGTGAATTTAAACAGTAGTGAGAGGACCTGGCCGCTACGCTAGAACACCACAGAGCTGAAATACACCACTTCACCTGGTCACAGAGCCAGGATCGGACGGCAAAACCCCAATTCATTTGATGGAAGAATCCACAATCTCCTGGTAATCTTGTCTTCCTAAATCCTTCCAGGACAGTTTATGACATGCAAGGAAAAAGACACTAACCAAAATAACCACTCCCCCGACAAGATCGTAAGCACCTGGGAAGATCCGCAACACGACAAGCTGTAGGACCATGGCGATGACTATCTCCAGATGCTGCACAGTGCTGACCAAAGCGGGGTGGAACTTGCTCAGGGCGTAGTAGACCCCCAGGAAGGCTGCTGTGGAGCACAGGCAGATGGCAAGGAGATAGCTCCAGGTTTCTCCATCCAGGGGGACGATTGGCTCTTGAAGGAAGAACATGGTGGATGCTCCCCACACCGTTCCTGTCCAACTGAAGGTGAATAGTGCTGTCCACATGCTGATGTTATCTTTGATTGACCTATAGACTATCATGGAGAGAGCAGTGGTCAAACCTGCCATAACGGTCATGGTATACCCAAAAGCTTCCTTCCAGGTGCCCAGCAAAGAGTTTTCCTCCTTAACAATGTTGGGGATCATGACCAGACAAACGCCAAACACGCTGCCAACTACAGTGATTATGTCTATGTAAGCCATTCCTTCATCTAGGAGTAAAAAAGCCAAAATGGCACTGAACACTGTTGTGGTAGCCCTCCACATAATGGTCCCATTGCTGGGGGGAACGATAGAGAAGGAAGTGTAAGCGCAGGTGATGGAGATGACGTTGCAGACCCCGTAGAAGAAGAGCCGGAGCCTGTAGCCTTTGGGGCCAAAGGGGGGCTCGTGGTAATAACACACGACAGTGATGGAGAGCACCTGTAAGACCGAACGGATGAAAATCAATTCTAGGGATGGCACTTTGGAACGATCAGAAATTAATCGCGTAATTAGGGCCACACAGCCATGAGCCACGGCAGATCCAAAAAGGACGATCCACGTTTTCCTCGACTGCAGTATATTTCCTTCAGGAAAATGCTGGGATTGCCCGACCTCATCGGGTTTTGGCAGTTGTGCTGGCTGAAGCTTGGTGTCTATTGTACCAAAAAAGGTCCTTTCTCTCTTTGTCCCATCGTTCAGTAGTCTTCTCTTAGGATTATCCTCCATAAATACTCTAGTATCTTCATGAATATCCTCATATCCCTCTTCTCCTGGCTGGGGATAATGAGAAGTGTATTTCACTGTGACTGTGTTGGGATGAATTTTCACTCGCTTTTTGACTGGGCATTTTTGGGAAGACGTATCCATTTCCTTGGAGAAACGCCTGGGTATTAAGAAAAAAATACACACTGTTATTTTTTTCCAATGAATAGCACGAGATTCATTAGTGTGTAAATGCTGTTTGTGTTTACACGTTCAACCAAGTTCGAGTACTGGCAGATTGTTCTTGGTTTTGCCTTAATTTTCCACTGAGTCACTGCTAAACACCTTTGATAATCAGGCTGTTTGCATCTTAAAAAGCCAACTGTGGGACTTTAGCCACTGATTTGTGAAAATGACATCTATTCTCATGACCTCCAGTACATATAATGCATCCTAGTGTATTCTAATGAGAAAGTGCTCTTGCTCAGCTTTCTGGACAGTGAATACCCTGTAATTATGAATTATTGTTAATTGCTTTCTAATGTTACAAGATTACAGAAGGAATCTGGCTGGAGGAGATGATCACCTTGTTTCTAAACTGACAGAACAACACAGGGAAATAAGGAGGGTCCCCAGCAGTCAGCGTAATTAGCAAAAGAATAAACAGCACATTTTGGAACAATGCTTTGACAGCACCGGCCCAGTTTAATTCAGGGATGGGGATGTCCTTGGGGTGACTTTGTTTCTGCAGTGCCCTCCAGCATCTGTGCAAAAAGCCCCTCCAAGGAAGGGGACAGCAGGAGAAACACAACCTCCCCTTGCAAAATAAACCCACGCAGACCTTACCTGCCACTGAGAGACTGAATCCCGAGCCAGAAGGGGAGAACACCTCTTGGTCATCTACATCTTTGTCTGCGTATCTAAACAGGAACAGGAGGTGCTCTCAGAGATCAAACAGGACAGGTTACAACCATCTCAGCACAGAAGGCAATGCCCGAGGGAGGTGTAAAGCGTGCTGCTTGTTTTTCACAGTTGCATGGCTGTGAGGCCATGCTCCGTGGGAACCAGCAGGAAAAACACTGCCACAAACCCCAGAAACTTTAGATGGAGAGAAAGCAATCAGTGTCATCTTGCCAGAAGCACTCCTCAGCCACCACTCAGAATTACTGATGGAACTAGTCCAAAGAACAAGCGGTGCTTTTGCAAGCGAAAGGTTCCTACAGCTTAACAACAGGAAAATTCACCACCCCGTGCCCGCGGTCCTGCCTCACCAGCGCTGTGGAGGAGAGGGTGCCCCGGAGAACCCATCCTCCCAACCCAGCCATCCGTCCCCAGGAGCCCAGCCCAGTCCTACCAGGATGAGCAGGGACAGCCGCACCGTCCTTGTCCATGGGGAGCAGTGAAGCACCTGGGCAGGTGGGTCCCAGAGTTGCCAGACCACAGCCTGGTGGACAGCTGGGCTGGACAGCACGAGGGCAGTTTGTGAGGGAGACCACAGGTCACCAGGCAATGTAAGAGTGGGTACAACAGCTCTTCACAGAAATACTCTTAGAAATAGCGTGGCCAGGTTCAGCCTTGGCTTTCCTCCATCCCAAACTCCTGACAGCCGAGCACTGCCTCTGGCTCCTGGCAAAATTTACACAAGGACGGGACATTCTTCCTTTTTCCTCATAGCCTGGGCATTTATGGAAGCTCCTGCTATGCCCCAGCAGAGCTGTACCTGCCTCCTACAGGCAGAGCCACTGCCGGGAGGGATGGGGATGGGATGAGGACAGCAGGGCAGGCACCCGGCCCCAGCTCGGGAGGACGGCAGCAGCACCAGTTTGGGCCCACCCAGGTAAGCGAGGTGTCCGGGGCACCACCTTGCTCCTGCTGTGCCTGGCCAGCCTTGAGAACCTCACTGAAGGAGGGATCGGGTGGTGTTAGAGGGTCTGAGGACAAGAAACACTTTTGTTGGCGCAGGAAGCCTCGTGTCTGCTCTCCTCCTGTTCACCTCGCTGCTGCCAACCTGCCTGCAGCAGAGCCCAGCTGAGAGAACAACACATGCCCAGGAGTGCTCCAGCGAGCTTGTGAGCACACGGTTAAACACTGCCAGAGCCTGGAGAAGAAACCACCCAAAAGCCGAGGAGAGCAAGTTATGAGGGCAGGAGCTGGGGGTCAGTTCAAACACCCCATCACATGCCTAAAACACCCCCCAGAAACCCACCCGGTCTCACCAGCTGCTGCTCCTGCTCCTCCTTCAGGCCAGTGCTTCATTTTTGATTCCCTTCATGTGAAAATGCAAACTGCACGGGATGAGTCCAGGAGGCAGTGATTTTCCCAGGCACTGCTTTTCTTACCTAGCACTCAGAAATCGTGTCAGAAATTCCCCGTTGCTCTCCCCACGTGTCAGAAACAGTAAGATCTTTATTCAAGGCACAATATATGCACTGGGAATAAACTAAGGGGGAGGAAAACCTGACCAAAGGTGCCCCCAGGCAGCATCACTGGAGTGAGGATGGATGTAGCTGTATAAATGCACTCATTTCGTTAGGAAACAGCCCAGTACGTGCTGTGCTGCAACTACTGGTCCACGAAAACACCCCCAAAATCACTCATTTTTACCATTAGCAGACAATGGTAACTTTCTTGCTCTCTGAGTTCAGATTACATTTTCTTTCAATGAATATAGAGAAGAGAGACAAAATGCATCTGCAAATTTAGTACTGGACCTGCATAATGTGTTCAGAGCTGTCCCTGGGGGATAACAACAGCTCCGGAGCACAGAGCTCAAAATGGCTGTGCTACACTGCCACCGTGCTCCCTCCAGGGCTCCCCAGCACCAGGAGTGTGGGCAGCTGGGAGAGCTGGGAAGTGGAAGGGCAGGAGATGAGATGTGACAAAGAACAATCAGGAGTGCTTAAACAAAAATTCAGTTTTCTCTACTAAACGTTGAGTTTGTGACAGGCATTACGCCAGGTCCAACCCAGGGCATTCATTTGTACTCTGCTGTGGCTGTGCTCTCCTTAGCCAGGGAGTGTTTTGGTGGAGACTGAGATCAGTGCTTATCCCAGATCCATCGTGTTTGTCCCAGACAAGAATGTAAAGCCAAGAGACCCGCAGAGCCTCCACGGGATGCTCGCTGCCCCTTGCTGCCTTTGCAGAGATCACGTGAAGTTTTTATTATTGCTCCTGCCTGGAATCCTGAGGTGGTTTATCTGCATTTTCTATGAAGAACGTAATTGGATTTTGAATCAATTCTACCACAAGGCTGAAGATCAAGCGCTACGCGGAATTCTCCTGTTCCATAACAAAGCAAACATTTCCCCAATTCAAAGGACGACCTGGGACTCCCATTTCAATTCCCAGCTCGTGGGAATCACCCACTGCCAAAGTGTGAACCCCGTTTTCCCACGGGTGAACAAATAACCACCACGATTCAATAAATCTCACAGTTCACTAACTGAACAGACACCACGATTTCTTTTAAAAGAAAAAAACCCCCAACACTCCCCTGCTCCCCCCCCCCAAATCACTCCACATTTGCTAATTAACGAGTCAGGAATAGGTGATTATATGGCACTTCACTGCTGGGGGGCGGGAGGCTGAGCTCTCCTTGCTGCCCCCGAAAGGAATTCAGGCTCTGAAGTCTGACTGGTGATTCTGACCACCCATTTCCAATCAACTCACAGAAAAACACTCCTCTCCTGCCAGGATCGGTCAGAAGCAGCCAGACCACTCCAATGTCACTAGGAGAGGCTTGTGGCCGTGGCCATGGCAGTGCTCACGGAGAGGAGAAGGAGCTGTCCCCGTGCTCCGAAGGCCTCGCAGGGATCATCCTGTGCCTCTCCTGTGGAAAATCCCATGGATCCTGACCAGGCTGGGCTGAGATGCCCAGAGGGCTGTAAGCGAGCTCTGTGGGATGATTACAGACTCTCATTTTCCCCTGTGTATTACGACAGACCCACTCCATTGCCACAAACCCCTGTAACTGCCTGTGCCTGTGCCCAGGGGCAGGAAAATCTCCTAAATCCCTGTTTCAGCACTCTCTCCACTGAACCACCTTAACCCTGCCGGAGGTTCTCCGGTGCTGGGGGGAGTCCAGGCATGGCCGTGACCCGCGGGGGGACCGAAGGGGCACGGCCCGGGATGAAATGTTGGCCTGGCTGAACAGCTCCCACTTCTGCTACACCTTTGAACTGCCGGATAACGCTGGAAAACCAGAGCACCTTCAGCTTTTTAGCCAGGTGGTGTGGCTACAGCAATCAGTTTTATTAAAAATAGATTGCAAACCCCCTCAGGTCTTTATTACAATTAAATGAATAATGAAAGGCGTTGAAGAAAATTAAACTGCAATTATATGACATGAGTGTTTAGTGCAAACGCTGGATGCAAACCGGCAAACCGGTGTCTCCCCGTCCCGCAGCGCTGCCGGGGGGACCCAGCGCACCGCCAGCTGCCCGCACACCCCTCCGTGCCCGCTCGCTAACGGGGCCGCCGGGTGCCGCCTCTCACCCCCCCGCTCCCGCTGCGGAGAGACCCCGCACCGAGCGATCCCGGACGCGGGGCCGCGTTCCTTCCCCACTGCCCGGTCCGAGCCCCCGCAGCTGAGCGAACCCCGGGGCATGGGGATTCCGGGCACGGGGGGGATGGG